>JAQIWS010000056.1:0-71611 GCA_034696085.1 Stigmatogaster subterranea
TAGCCCATGCATTTTAGCCTCAATTTTGCTTGATTTGGGGTGGTGAATGGGTTCAGATGAAAAAATCCACATTTTGTCTCTATCTTTGCCAGAAGGAATTGTAATCTGGGTATGCACATCATTGATTGGTGATGGGATATTGTGCTGACGTAGTAGTAGACTGACTATAGAATTCTATAAAGTGACTGGAGAAGTGTGTAAGGAAATATTATAATATTTGCTAATCCTGACAGTTGAGGACCAATTGTAATACAGGTCGGACACCCCTAATCCGGACTTCCGAAATCCGGTAACTTCCAAAATCCGGACTTTTTCGCTTACCTAAATCAATTTTTTTTCCTTCAGTATTTAAAGAAATTACCCATGCATCAACAACTCAAATATAATTTTTTGGTTATCTGAACTCTAATTTCACTAAAAATGAGTACTGCAGTGGTTAATAATGCATTAGTTAAAGATAACGTCTACTGTGACTGCAATGAACCCTATATCAAGTATCTTCAAATTAAACTAATTCAACTTACTTTTAAAAAATACATAAACAAATAAATAAATAATGTTTATTAGAGTGTATTTAATGCTCCTTTATGGGGTTATTTTATTAACCAAATTTTTTAACTGCCAAATAAATAATGGACTCTAAAATCTGGAAAATTCCAAAATCCGGGACATGTCTGGTCCCGAGGGTGCCGGATTAGGGGTGACCGACCTGTATAAGTATGACTACCAACAGCAAACAATCTCATCTAGCTGAGAGAAAACATTCAATACTTGGAGAGGTACTGGTACAAAATTACCGGATTCTGAGTTCGCTTTCATTCTGTGGACATTAGTTAAATAATCAATTTTTCAGATGTTTGAACCTGTTCCTAAATATGCACATGTAATCAATTCTTGTTTCAATTTCCCAAATTCGGTTTACATGTAGGGCTCCTTCTTTTCCAGATTGCAATATTTTGCTCAATTCACTTGCCATGATATTGAATAGAACATTATACAGTCAGGAAAAGGAGGGGCCAGAAGAAAAAACCAAGATTGATAAACTACACAATATATGCATTACATATATATAAAAAATGATAAACACACTGAAAATCTACAAAAATAATATGAAGCGCTATTGACTTTTAAACCAACATCAATAAACTCTGATTTAGCACTTTTAGAATCTGCAAATGTTTGTTCCAACATACGTCAGTATGATTACATGTAAGGTTATCTGATAAATAGTTTGATACGTTGTTATTTTTTTAATACTATTGCAATATTTACGTCTTTAAAATATTACATCTTTAAGAAATATTTACTAAATTTCATGCAGTGTTTAGTTTGAGTTTAATTGATACGCAATCTACAAGTAATATTGTATCTAAATTTCGATTTCTGTTAAATGAGCATGGTAGAGTAAATGTGCTAGCGTCTACTTGTACAGGAAGAGTCAAAATTTTTGACATTGTTCTTGTCAATCAAATCCTTCGGATTCGGCAAATCTTCGGTTTTTAAGATTTGGATTCGGGCGAATCCCAAAAACCCGATTCTTGAGAAACCCTAATTGCGAGTCTTCGACGTACAACAACAAAATCATTCATGGAATAAGGTGAAAATGAAATACCCTTTCCCTTTTTTATTACTTTTTATGTGGTCAACTCGTTTAATATATTTTTCTGGATTCGTTGTGAGTAATTGTCTGAAAATACCGGACAATCAGCATTATTTAACCCCTCCCCTGTTAGTCCGGTACTGACGGTCTGCAGTATTACCACACGGAATTGTTATCGTAGTAAAAATTTTAAATTTATTGTACAGTACTGCACAGGTATTCAATATTTCGATGTTGATTCTTAATATTTCATGATATACAATATTTAAGATTTAAACTTGCAACGTTGGAACCTGTTGATTTTAATTTTTGTGTGGTATACGTACTGCATTTCTCTAAAGCTTTACAATCCATAAAATTTACTGAGTTACAACTGAAATAATTACGGTAAATCTGATAAAAATAATTAATCAATTAATCACTACGTACTAACGATTACCACGACCGCAATATCGAATTATACATTGCAATCAGAATATAACTGCAATAATTTAAAAATTTACTTCTCAGGTACACTGCGGATATTGTTAAAACCGAAAGCATTTATATTTTGTTTAATGGGGTAAAATAAGTTCAGGTAAAAAAAATTGTATTAATTGAAATCGTTAATTTTCAATTTAAGTTACTACCGAACATTTCGAGATGTTATAGTTTTCGTTTATGAAAGCAGCTTCACGCGGAACATTCTGAATTATATATTACTGTCACCAAAGTACAAGCATTAATAGTTTTATATTACGTAACGCAATTTATTAGTGTTGTGCACACACAATGAATTCATGTCAAAACATTTATCTTTCAGATACATAACAAGTAGCCTAATTGAAGTTAAATTAAATTTTTGTGCTGAAGTAGTTGAGAGCACTTAAAACTTCTTTTAATGGTTTTGAACTTGAGGAATTCGCAGAGCCAAATTGGTGGAAATTCATTTAATCTTGTGAACGGATTCGAGCATTTTGTTTGCTAAATTCTTCCCTTAAGAATTCAACTTCATCGTTCAAATGCTATCATTTAATTATAAAAATCCAAACGCAAAGCACACTTTGATGTAACACTTTATTTTCTGTTCTATATTTATTTCATTTTTCTATTATAGTTTCACAAAGTGCCTTATGTGTGTTATATGATTTAGTGTGGTGACACGTCTCTAAAAAAACCACAGAATTGTTTACTTTTATTTTCTTTGTTAATGGATTTACAATTTTCTCTGCTACACCACAATAACCAATGTCTTGTACAGTCACACACTATTGAGCAAACCAAGTTAAACTTGACAAATTATTGAAGACCTATCTAATTGTAATTAATTTAATCGATTAAGAGTGCGAAAAATCTTTTTTGACTTTGATAACCAAAAGCAGTTTTATAATTCTCAGCTCAGCACAGTGCAGTCAATTCTGTACAGAACGCAGTGTTGTAATCAATGCATTGAAAGAATGTGTAACATGAGAAACACAACATCTGGACGCCTCAGCGGTTGCGAAGGAATTTATGAGTAAATTTTAGATGTAACTAGTGTTCATTCTTTGGAAAATGGTTTGACAATAGCGCTAACATAACTCTACTGAAATAAATGGACAAACCGGACAACACATCGACAATTCTTTAAATGGACGAGTTCGTTAGCTGTTGGCAATGAGTGTAACAGCTAAGTCAAAACGTGAGGTCCACACCATATTGCTTCACTCGCGGATATTGTAAAGAAATATCAACACCAATGACACAATAAATCAGATTGTAGTCTCTGCTCAAAAACATGTTGGACATCCACCGAATGCCAAGTTTTCTGCAATCAGTGTCTTAACCACTGAACTGCAAAGTGCAATGAGTCCAACTCAAAATATTGCATTGGTGTTTAGCAGCTTTAAGAAGTATAGTATTAATAGTATTGTAATAAGTATAATATTACGTAGTGCTATTAAGTGCTACAGAAAAGCAGAAATTAGTCTATAAAGGAAGAGATTGCAAAAATCTAATTTAAAAGCAATTACTGTACTGAAACTAATTTTTATGCATTTTTGTGCCTGTTATCCACAAAAATGCATAAAAATTAGTCTATATACCAACCCGTAAGTTTCCTACTGTATAAGTCACAACTGAATCTGTGCACTCTTGCAAGTTTGTTTGTTTGGCATTTTCCATTGAGCTGTTTCTTTCCAGTGACTATCTGAACGTTACCACTGAAATCGAATAGACAGAGTTCCCAAAATATTCTGATAACGCGAATAACTTCGCGAAATGCTTCTGAGCATGCGCGAGGTGACGTCAGCGCGATTTCGCCTTTTCTATTCTACTTTTTTGTCGAAGCGAAATAGCAGTACATGCTGCTTGTATTATTTCGCTTTGCGATTTAATTGCAGCCAACCACGGAGAAACTTGCAGCCACGTGATTTGCAAATGGCGCCCAAATAGAAAATCGAACCTGATCGGCATGAAACGTTTTGGATCACAAATCGAGCCTGGTTACATAACGATTCGTGTTTCGCCCCACGGCGAAGATTATTTCGCTTCACCGGAAAATGCGGCAAGTGTACGTACATGAAGCGAGTACGCACACACGATTGTGTGGGCGAAATGACGATGCGATTCGCATCGAATCGCGCCATGTGTGCCCGAGCACAAGCATTTGCTTTTCAATAAGAATTGAGAAGCAACAATTTACCTCTGCGGTATTGGGAGTCCGGCTGTTAAGACATAGCATTAAGCATTGTGTTAAAATACTACCTTAATTTTTTTGCGTAGTGTCAATTACTCAATTGCGTTAACGTACTGTATGCGCTTGCTTCTAATAATAGTTCCTTTGATCTTTAAAGCCGAAGTAAAGAACTGCGACAAAATTATTTTTGCTAAAAATAATAAAAGTGACCATCTAACTGTGTTAAAGGGTCAAAAGTAAATAGTTTTGGCAATGTTTCAAAAGATCCTGCCGACATCCCGTCACTGAATATTTAACTGTACGATGAATCTCACACAATCATTAGCAATGCACACGCATAAATAATACCTTATACGATAGCCACCAAGGGTAATTACTCATTCCCACTTAAAATGAAAAGAACTGGCTTAGCGTTAAATGCAAACCGCGCACATTTGGTCGGTTTTTCCCTTTTCATGCTCACATGTTCAGCGACCTTTAAAACTAATTTCCAACCGGATTAGCGACCACTGCAAATTTTACCAATCTCGCTATTCCACCACACACCAACAACGCGATATTTTTGTGCAATAATTTACATTCATATTTTCTAGACTAGTCAATCCAAGAAATATTTTAAGAACGTACGCAACTAAAAAGTGCAAAAGACCGCGTTAACTTTTCTTAAATTTTTGTGATGTGACAACTAAAAAGTTAAACTGACTACACTTCAATGCGAAACTTGCGCATTATGGGGGTACTAAAAAAGTCAAGGGACTTTTTTTTTCCAGGGATGGTTAAATCGTTTGTACTGATCACACCTCAGTAATATATATTCTACACGTGTACTGCTCACTGAAGTAGCTGAACTATGTTTTGTTCTGGTGAATGGGACAGCTATTTAAAACAAATCCACTGTTGAACGACAATGCACATCTCCATATAGTGTTAGTAGAAATGATTGACTGCAATCCAGTACTGAAAATTTGAGTTGTTGGATTACCCTTTACCACCCCTATTCCTCAACTGTGAAATCTTTTTGGCCCATCGACTCAAACACTATTTCTTGAATACAATCGGTCGTCCATGCAGCAGTACGGCAACATTTATTGCCCTGAAGAAAATCACACGTTTCCACGCGTTTGGTTAGATTGTCGGACTGGTTATGACTAAAAAGATAAAAATCACTTGGGACAAATTTGGGATCGTAAGGGGGATGGCCCACAACTCAAATTAAAATTCTTGATTGCAGTTAATCATTTCTGCTAACAACATGGGACGGCCGTTACCGTGGTGCAATTTAAATGGCCTCATCTCTATCCTGTCTTCTTATGATGTAAATGAGGACTTAATCTCGTGTATAAAAATAAAGTTCACTCTCCTAAGAGCAACAAAATAAATTCTACGTAAGTTGAAGGAGATTTATTGAACCTTGAAGGTTTACATGTAGATTACACCAGAAAGTCAAATTTGGAATAAGAGTTAAAAATGATCTTAATTCTCCAGCTCAATGCCACACAAAGAATTAGATTACAATCGAAGGCTACTTTCGCTGAGAGTGTCTAAAACTTTGAGCTGATCTCGTCAGGAATTCTTTTAATCTTGACTCAACGACGTAATTCCGAGCACTGGAGGCTGCTACGGCGCTGAGCGTTGTGCAAGACGAAAGTTCTCCTAACGTTAATCTATTTTTAATCTCGCCAAACTTATTTCGCGAGTGTATTAAAAGTGTTTATTTATGAACACGCGGTTCGTTTATTTTCACGTCATCTGCAAATCGATTACGACCAAAAAAGATATTTTTGCGCGTCTAATAGCGTTTTCAACGAATTTAATTCTGCAGAAAGCTTTTTGAAGTACGACTGCGTAATCAATATTATAAAAAAAAAGTTAGCCGCTTGACAGGCTGACAGTTTGAAGTTAAGTGACATTCCCACAACATTACTCAACCAAAGTTTCACCCTTAAAAAATACACGAAGAGAGGTTAGACTATCAACAGCAATAAAATTTGGTTAGCGTTTGTTCAGTAAAGAATTTCTCACCTTTTTTCTTAAATGATTCTGTTCTCCACAATTTTTTTTAAAGTGGTTATTCATTCGTTGTGCTTAATAAGAATTAACAAGCCACATATTGCACGTCGAGCTCGTGACGTTAAATCAGTGCTCTAAATTTTTTAAATGTACTGTATTCAATAATCGATAATTTTTCTTGTTCCGATTAATAATTCATCTCAAAATGAGGGAGGAGAACCTTAATGATTAATTACACTTTTATACATTAATTCTTTTTGTTCTTTGTTGATCTATGTAATCAATAAAAAGCTTGGAAATTTAAATACTAAAGAAAAACGAGAAATATACGGACGATTAACGTCAGCAGAGTACAAGAGGTGGAAGTAGCACTTTGTTGCTCTTTTCGGAGTTTTAGAATCGAAAAGCAAACGCGCGTGTGGTCCGTACTCGGCTAAATGTTTTCTCAAAAGACCAGTGCAAGCTGTGCAATGGAGTAAGATGTGAAATTGCTGTAGTTGAAGCTGCATTTCGAGTGGAGATGCAGCAGGGAGTTGTTGAGAGAAATCAATACGAGTCCATTGCAATCTAAAAATTCAATTTGCTTGCAGCTGCCGACAGCTCTCGGGAATAAAAGCACGAATGAATGAATCATCAGGTGCCCTCTTGTCCATTCAAAAAAAGATTCTGTTGGTCTTTTGTATATTGTAGTATAAAATGATTACCCTTCAACACTGATACACATAAACAAAATTAAAGGAAGGTTTTGAGGAGAGAGAAGAATGCGCGGTGTCGTGTTAGCGATACCACGTCGTTGTATTTACCAAACGCGTTACGAGTGTAATTGTGTTGATTGTATTGCTACTTGGAAGTGTAATAACCATTCTCAAAGCATGATACTGGACGTTTAAGTGATAGTTCACGTCAAGTCGGTATATTTTTAGCAAATGCTCAAACTATTGTTTACAACCGCGCAAATGAAATTCTTTGTCTACGCAGTGAAGCGTAAACTGTTTGTTTTTTCTTAGATTCAAAGTGAATGAAGATTCGTTTGTGCAACGATTTTCTAAAGCAAGCATTGTGTGTGCTTGTTGTCACGGCGTCTGCGTAAATAAAACGTCACCTCAATGAAAAATTGGTCGCGTGGAGCTGTTAAAAGAAAAAAAAATTAGGATGGGGGAAAAAATATACGATATGCAAATTGCCTAACCCAAAATAAAAACTTTGTTTCCATGTTTCAAATTGGTGCGGTTACCGTGGAAACACTACGTCGTGAAGTTGAAGAAAAGACCTGTTACCTTGCCAACTAAAAGGTTGTTGAAATATATAGGCCTACGCACTCGGAGTAACACGTGTATAGTGATGCACCTGCGTTATATCCACACCCACAGTTACGCCCACGGGCGCAGGATTAGGCCAAAAACTTAGGGTTAATGTAAGTGG
The DNA here is from genome assembly GCA_034696085.1 of Stigmatogaster subterranea. Taxonomy (NCBI): domain Eukaryota; kingdom Metazoa; phylum Arthropoda; class Chilopoda; order Geophilomorpha; family Himantariidae; genus Stigmatogaster; species Stigmatogaster subterranea. The sequence goes on from JAQIWS010000056.1 coordinate 7,689, forward strand.
AGAACATAATATCTTATTTTTGCGTGTAAAGAAAATAACATGCGCGTAATTAAAGTATAATGTTGTGATGGGTAAAGAAATTTTTTTACGCAGTTTTAAGGGTAAAAAAATTCAGTGAAATATCCAATCCAACCTAAGCATCCATTACCAACACCTCCACCTTAACCACACCATTTGTTCACTCTTAGAAAACTCTCGTGTGGTTTTATAAATTAGAGTAGCTCTTTCGTGGTGATGTTGAAATATGATCCACGACATTAATTTCTCTCTGAAAATAAACCTTTTTTTTTGCAGGTGTTAAAAACGGCCAGTGAGAATTTTTCACCACAATTACGAGTTTGTTTTATGTGGTGTATTTATTTATACGTCGCGATTCATCAGTGTTAAGATGTTGCTATATTTTATTTTGGAAACTGTCTTTATGCAGCATCTTCAGTGACCATCAATATCTGCCATCTTGAATTCGATTTGCCATTGGTAAAGTGACGTCCCATGAATCGTTTTTACTTTTTATCTCTTTCGTTATCGTGAAAATAACGTGTTCTTATTAATATTGCAAGAATATTTCTCAAAGTTATGAGAAAATTCCGCTCTATCGTCTTTTGCGGATTAAATTGTGTTGCTCAAAGAGTTTGGATTACTAATTTGGAATTAATTAGTTTATTTTCTGGTCTAGTGGACAAGAAGTTGATGAAGAAAAGCCATTAACACATATTAACAATAAAACCAAGTCGTAAAATGAAAAGTACGAAAAAGACCAATTGCTGCTTTCAAGTGTAATTGCTTTTAAAGCAAGACGGAATCTATTTACTAATTTTTCTGGGTAGATTAAAACGATGTACGAGAACATGTTGTGTTAGGTATCGTTGAAAATTGGCGCAGTGCGTTAAATACAAAATCGAACATCAATGTGGTGAGTTTAATTAGATTGAAAACGTAAATTTAAGAATGTTTAATTTGTTAATCAATCGAACTTTGACTCGTTAAATTGAAATTCCAGACATTTTAACTTAAGAATAATTAAAATCTTTCAATTAACACGCATTGCGCTTCGATTGTTTTGATTTAATTAAACTCGATGTGTCTAATTTCTCATTGCAATCACGTGACGTTCGATTAAACCGCGAAGTGCATAGCTTTCCAGACTGAACACTTTATATTAAAATTAAATCTACAATTCCAAAAATAAATAAATAAGTATGAACACGAATCAACACTCGTAATAACCCACACGTCAGATGGGAAATGGCCTCTAAAACATTCATTTCGCTCCTGATATTAAGAGCAACTCGTGGTATTTGACAGGTGTGTAACCGTGATTTATTGCGTTTCAATTTTGACATGCATATCTTTAAGTTGAACTACGGATTAATTTAACGGATTTTACCTTTATTATTAATATTAAAAACTAATTCTTGATGGATATAAATAAAAACCAAAGGAGAGAGAGGGGAAAAAGAACATCGACGTAAATTAGGTATCGTTAAACTCACCGGTTCTTCACGCACCTTTTTATTTTCGTCATAAAACGTTAGCGCTAGTATAACTTCGCAAAAAAATATAAAATAAAACGTAAGAATAAAAAAATTTAGTGCCAATTAAGACAAACTCTTTCACGTGAAAAAAAATTCGAAATCTTTTTATACGGTAAGATTTACAGGCGCAGCGTGGACTTCTGCCATTTCTTGATTAAAATGAGGTTTTTGTGTACCAAATTTACAACTTGCGGTAGATTTTTTTGGAGCACACATCATTGGGAAGTAGTAAAAAAAACACTTTAGTTGTGTAGTTTTTGTTATTTTCCAAGAGTTCGGTTTTAATTCAGTAGACTTCTCGGTTAGAGATCTTGTGGGCGTTCCAGCAATGTGACATTAATTTTTTTTGGCGCTGCAATATCTTCAAACTTGAAGACGGGTGACTTAAAGGGTCGATCGGATGTGAGAATAGAAAGTGTCGAGACACTGACAAGGAAACAATGTCATTGTGGAGATTTGGACGACGTGGAAATTTATTTTAAAATTTCAAGAATGTCTCTTGAAATTGATATTGTATCTAGACAAGAAAAATCAATTATTTTATCAACAAAAAAGTCTACGATTTATCTTGAGCTTGACATTATCTTCAATAAAAATAAAAACTGCTTGTTTTATCCACAGAAAGAACTTGGAAACGTCTTCCCACTTAGACTGCATTCTAAAATTTATAAAACGCACTGGAAAAAATTCAATTTATAACTAATTTACAATATTCTAAATATTTTACAGCCGCAGAACGCCTAAACTCCCATTGACGCATTTTAATAATGTATTCCCAGTTAAGAAATTCATCTCTTCTTCTACAACAACGCACATACAACGCCCATTTTGTTTTTCTTTCTTCGATTGTGCTTTCCCTACAGAGTCATTTTCTTTTGTGTGCGAGTTCTTTCAGCATTACCAAGGGGGCATCATTTATTCGAGTTCACACACCGACGGTGGGGAGCTCTATTTTTCTTCTTTTTTTTAGTTGACTTCTTCTGGAACGGCAGTAAAGCCATGTAAAGATCTCTTTTTTGTATTTGGATTGCCAAAGAGTTTTCCCGACAAGTACCGAGACAAGAATTCTCACCTTGTCGACTGAGGAAATCTTTCCGAGGGGTTTTTATTCGACTTATCGCAACGTTTCGTCGTTGCGTCTGGTGAAAATGTCACAACATTAAAATAGTTTAAGTACTTTAAAAAATTACTTTTACAACTAAGTTTTTATTTTCCTGTGCATTTCTCAAGGGCCTTCTTTATGACACTTAAAATTTTTTCTTAGTTATTTTGCTTTGTAGTTTGCCTCTTTTCTTCAGTGGAGCTTGTGGCAATGTTGATTTATATGGACAGAGGTCAGTGGGTGTTTCTGTTTCTCATATGTCAACCAATATTGGAGAAAAGGGGATGTTACAGGAAAAAAAGGATTATTTTTCCATACCTCATTTAAGCTTTATAAATAATTTAACGGAATAGGTTACAAGAAATATTATATTGTAATTACTACATAAAGTTATTTGTCAATTTGAAAATAGCTTCCAGTAACCGTTGTAAAAATCACAACATCCTGTTTGCACAACATTTTGCAAATCATAAATAACTTTGATTACTGATCTGTTCTCCGTTCGCATTTCTGTTCATTTTTCTTATTTTTAATTAGACTAAAGGTTTCACCCGCTTTAAAAGTTCCATCAAACATTTAATTAAAAATCTTTGTCGGCAGAAAGGCTTTTATATTTAAACTAATATACACGCACTTTAGCATAACCAATTTGTACAGTTGATAGTTAATCAGTGCTTTAAACCCTTGACAAACTTTACCCTTAACGATTTTTTTTAAACGATTCACTGAATGAGAGTGAAAACGAAACGAACCGGTAAAGCGTTTGTTATTCCTACGTTCCTTCAATTAACCTGAGAGGTTATTTTTAGCTTACCCACACATACGCCTTAATAAAAATAAACAGCATAGTAAAGAGGTTAAGAACAACTCGAAGAAAATCGAAATTTTATTACTATCTCCTATTTCTTAGATAAAATAACAACTCTCAAATCCTTTCTTGCTCCCTAGGAAAAAAGATTTTAGGTTTAAATTCAATACGCAAGTGTCAAACAACATCACGCACGTGTTCGCTCTCATTTATACAATGAGTGATACCCACAAAAAAGGGTAATGCAATACATCACCTCGCCGTGGTACTCGAAAGCGAGCGGGAGTGCTGCGTAATGGCACACGCATGACGTCGTGAAGATCGTTCGAAAAACGATGATGTTATTTTTTATTTACGCAAAGAGAAATTGATGAAATGAGTCCTCACTGCGTTTTTCAGTTTGTGCTGGCTGTACTTTTGTTTCAAGTATTAACAAATGTTAACTTGCTTCACACTTAAACTAGAAAACTAGAGAATCAACCCTTTGTCTCCAAAGTCAAGCTAGTGCAATAAAATTATTTTAAGTGCCTCCATTAATGCATTCAGCAAGTGCAATGCGTTTGACGTTCACTTGTTTCAACTGCGTGACCTCTGACATCATTAATTCTGGTCAGTGAGTCGAGCACATTTGTTACGACAGACTTTTATGCCAAGCATCCAGTGGTGAGAATAGAAAATTAAAATTAAAACTCCTTCTTACGACATAATTTCTGCTATGTCTGTTTATATACATGTTAAATTAAAGAGCGAGCAGACTTTACCCTGCAACACCGAGTAACTAAAACTCCGCAATATTAGATTTATACAACGTTGTACGTTTAGCCCAGGCTCAACAAGTGAGAAAGAATGGCTTAAAGATATTTTTTGCCCTACAACCCGCAGATTGTATAACTTTCCACCACAGCACTCGAACGGCTAATTAGTATAATTTAGCTAAACTGAACAAGGCTTGTTTAAAATAGATTGCAAAAAAGTGAAAAAACAAATTAGAGAGTGGGCTCAGTTTCGATTTCTACTCCATGCTGAGAATGCAACGTTTCGCTTCATTTGCAGCGTATTGATGGCGAAGTTAATGTGCAAGTCTCATTATTTTTAAAGTGCTTACATCTTAGGAAATAGGTAATTGAATTGCATGCGTAAGTAACCTCTCGAAGTGAGGACGAGACTTTGTTTAGTGTGAATTTAATCAATTAAGCGAGATATAGTGAACTCGCGTGTTTTCATAATTTGATTGCGTGACTGATTGTGTCCGTTTCGTTCTGTCGTTAAAGAAGGGAATGAAAATCTTGTTTTACGTCTGTTGAGCAACATAAATAAAATAAAATAAATATTTACATGTATAAATATTGCAATAAATGATGAACGTTATCTCCAGAAGAAGATCAAGTCAAGAAAAGATGGTGCGCACATAAATTTGACCACGACTTAGGAATTTGAAATATTGGCATATTTCGCTGGGTTGTAACTTTCTCAACTGCTAACTGTGCACAATTTTTATAAGTGGAATCTTATCTCCAAGTTAAAAAAAATGACTGCGCTCGCAGTTTGTGACTTTTCGTTTTACAAAAAATATTCAAAAATTTCGTGACTTTAATTGAACGTAACGTGTTGATTTTTGAATACAATATCAGAAAAACGATGCATTCAGTTGCAGTCGTTTTAACAAGCTATGTCAACACGTCGCTTTTGTCGTTATCCAGTCGAACGTTATCGTCAGTTCAAATTATCGTTTCCACGATAACGTCATTAATCGATAGGCATTGCTGAGTAATGCGTAGTGCAAATTTAATGTTCGCTTTTGTTGACAATGACATCCGCAACACGTCATAGATAAACATCGAGGTAGAATGAAATGCTATTTTTCCAATAAACAAAAACAAACATTATTTTTAGAGATTATTAATAAAAATTGAAGTGTTTAAGCTTCACACACCTTTTTATTTTTCGGGATGAAATAATGAAAAAATAATATTTTTCTTAGTCAAGAAAAAACTTTTCCAATTTTTTCCTATTAAGTGAAACCTGAGAATAAAAACGACGTCGTTCGTGTTGAAAACATGATAAGAAACACATTTCGTGTGACATCGTTCGCTTTATACATAATAGCATGAAATAAATTAAAATTGCAAGCTCCGAGAAGCTGTTTTGTTAATTAATGAATTTATACGAATTCAACTTTTTTCCTCCCCCTTCTTTTGAGGGTTAAGGGGATGAAATAAAAAACCTAGTCTCACATTCTACAGTATTTGATTAACGTTGTGCACAAAAACAAAGCTTCCGCGTATCTCTTTTTAGAACGCAGTCGGCGATGCAATTATTTATATTAAAATTTACATCCACGCTCATAATTATTACGTAATTACAAAACGCACGTTTCTAAAAATAGACTCGCATCTTCTTTAGTTTTGCAAAAGAGAACGTGCACGAAAAACTAATAACGGGCTGGGATTTTGCAAAACACGACATCTATTAAATTTTGTTAATATTTAGATATATTTAAATATATAAATATAAAAATATAAAATTGTACTTTTTCTTGTTTACTCGGTTTGAATTCATCTGGGAAAAGAGTTGAGTCTACTCAGACGTGTGATTTAGAGAAAATCTCTAAGGATGGACGCAAGATTAAGATTTAAGGATTCCTACCCTCAAAAAAAATATTGTGAAACTTTCATTTACGTCATGGGATTAGTGGTGCTAATTAACGCGCCAACTGCAAATTGTGTAATTTGACGTTTTCCTCTACAAATGAATTAATATCAACCATATATTTGTATGTATATAAATACCCGACGTAATCCTTCTTTGAAAATTACGAGCTTAGTTTGATTTATTTCGCGGAGAGAGAGCAACGAGCGCATGGTAGCAATTACAAATGCTCAGCGAACAGATCTGCGCATTCAAACGCAGGCAACCATAAAATGGAAATAATAGACAATCTCCATTTCAACTCATCACCTCAATATCCACAAATGGTTTTAATATCTTGCATCTTTATTATTGCCATTGCCCATTTTTTATTTACTAACCGCGTCAAAAATCTAAAATTAGTACACCGGTGTTTGCATTTGCTAGATATTTGTTTGAGACTCAACTTTTTCTATCCCCTTCTTTACCAACACTTTTGCAGCTTACATTGACGTCATTGGGTCGCGTGGCAACTGAAACCTCATCTTCAGCCTTCAGCTGTTGCTAAGGGCAACTACGGCATGCGGAATTGTGCCCTTTGCACAAATCTTTCAGATTTTTCGTTGCAAGAAAAATTAGTTAAGTTACCCTATAGTAAAAGAATATATTAAAATAAAATACTTTAATTGCAGTACTTGTATATCGATTCGTTTTTAAAGTGTTTTGTCGGTAGAAAAAAATTATTATCACGTTACGAGTGAAGTGTAAACTGTCTTCAGTTCACACTACGATGGAGAAAATTTTTTATTCTATCTCGCAAGCAAAACTCAAAATGCCTCCAGTTACTTTAAGGGTAAAGAGTAGAGCTTCTTAAAAGGTGGAAAAAATTGACAGGGAAAACGAAAAATAAATGCGTCGGAAGTTTCCTATTGGATGCTTTAATGGAAAAATAAATTTGCGAGGAGAAAAGTTGAGAGAAAAATGCATGTTTTGCCAAATTGACAAAATTTGAAAAACAATTGCAAACTATTTTTGTCAGTCACTATTTCTGAGAAATTTGGTTTGCCAAAAACCCATTGTTTCGTGATTGACAATCCACGTCAAGAAACTTTTGAAGTAGATTTAGTTTGCCCAAATCCTGTTCAGCAGAAATATTCAATATACAGTTTCACACTCTGCCTTCTGGCACACCAAAATCTAAAAATAATTTCATAGTGCAACAGGTAGACCAAACAACGTCCTAGAAAACACGACCTTAATCAATTCGGCTTAAGAATGTCCCCCACCTTCCCAACTGGGAACATCTTAACCGTGACAAACAAGAGCTTCCGGACGAAATAACACCATTAGAAAGCCGCCAGCCAGATTGATTGAAATTGAAGTTGCAATGGCACAGACTTAGACAACGGCGCATCTGTTTCGGATCTGGTTTGATATTTGATTTTAGCTAACGTCAAATCTATTTCTCCATAAAAAAAAAGATGAGAAGATCCTTTAATCGGGTCTAATTCCGCAGTTTTTGTTGCGTGCTCTCTGATGTGGAAGTCGTTAAGTAAGTCGTCAGCTGGCACGTACAGACTTCCAATAGAAATGTTTCATTCTTTTTACCCTCCACACTCGATTGAACTTTGCAGCCACATCGATTGAACATTCAATGACGTTTGGCGAGACCCTCGAGCACAAATAAATGCCACGCCTAAAGAATAACGATGTCTTAGTCAGTAGCCCAATTTATGGTAAGGATCTAAATCTAATGGGAATATTTCTGATTATGTAAAAATCCAAAAAAAAAAAAAATTATAACTCTTAAAACCGAGAAATGTAGAAAGAATCTTACCGGTACACTGTACGTTGCAAATCCAGGCACTGAACGCGATTGTTCTCGGAAATATTTAAATTAGCTAAATTTACGGTTTAGCAGAGCAGACCTAGAGGGACTCGGGTTGAGTAAACAGCAAGTTGTTGGATCTCCGCTTTTACGTTGGAGTTTTCTATTTGCAAACCGATCGAAGAAATGTTGTAAACTCCTGCGAAATCTGATGCCATAAGCAATGTAAGCTTTTACAAAATACCACAAAGCGAAGAAAATTCTTACGAAAACAGACGTTCTTTTAATAAGGTTTTTATTTTTAATGCAATATTGCGACTATCTTTTGTCTGAATTTTGCATTTACTGGATTTTTATCGTAATTGGAGTCGACACTCGCTGCGGAGCATAATTTTACACTAACCGTAAATCACTCCTATTTTCGGGTAATGTCACGACGGCAGTTGTACAATTCGACTCGGTTTGCTAAAGTGTTGTTTCCTTTTAAACACTGCACGCCTCGAGTTGTAATTATTTATTCTTTCGCGTGTTTCAAAACTCCTCTTAACACGATAACAACTTTTTGCTCACAACAAAAGTGTAGTCCGAACAAAACAGTAAAAAATATAAAAACTGCGTCGTAATAACATCTACTGTACTCAGATACTTATAAGATTATTACCACATAATTTTCTCTGCACGTATATCTAACAAATTTTTTCTTTGTCTTTTTTTTCTGTTCAACTCCGTGAGGAAATTTTACGGAAAGAATTGTGGTAAAGCAGCTTAGGTAATAAAGAAGACGAGAGGTGCAATGATTGCACTGTATTCGCCCCATTAACCCTAAAAGACGTTGTACTTCTCAAGTCCAAACCGCTGGTGTTGTTTGTCAGAGCAAATCAAAATTGATAGATCCGTGGTGACGTAATGGTAGTGACGAGTTGTGATAAATTCTAAACTCGGAGTTAAAAGAGTGGAAGAGGAACTCGGTGCAGCGCGAGCGATTAAAATGTATAAACGCCATCCGATGAGGATTATTCGCGCCAACTGGTAATTAATGGGCTCGTTTGCAAAGAAAGATCTCGCTTTTGAGTCATAATTGTCAAATGTTGCGGATTCCTGGGAGTAAAAGAGACCAAAACGCGTGCTTTGCAGATGGCCACAAACGAGCGCGTTAAACGCTTTCAGAAATGCCACGATCCAACGGAATTTGCAACATGCCAGATTCTTCTTTGACGTGATCCTTTGGTTTCAAATCGTTGCGGATGCTAATTGAGTGCGCCTACAAACGAGACACACCAAACAAACTCAAAACTGCTCGTGTTTTTCACGACATTAACGACGAGAATCTTCTCGGCAAATGAATAAAAGATTTTTCCACTTCACAACTTTGTAGGATATTAGTCTTTGCAGTAACATCAAAGGGGATCGGTTCTCTACCCATAATTCATACACTACCTCCTTGGGCCACACCTAAATCTAATTACACCACGTCCAATTACACACCAGTGTTGACAATACAAAAATTGACTGATCCTTACAATTATTAAAGCTGATGGTCAATATCTATATTATATATAAATATATTGAAATCTAGATTGTGATATTATCTGTTGGTTATTACAACATTAACGGGAAATTGTGTAATTTTACCGTTATATTGTTGTTTAATAATTTTGGAACAAAATTTCTAATCGTTATGCTGTTAACTTAAGTGTCGCAGTCCTGCGAAAAAATATTTTGGTCATGTACGCAGTGCGTAATATTTCCAAAATATTTTTTTGTATTTCAGATTTTGCATTACGGTAATTGGCAAATTTTGCAAAGCAAATTACAATGTGAAAAATTACTTTGCTCTTACGAGAGTTATTAAGTTTTTGCGTCACAGCGTGAAGTTTTGCCTTGTTTTACACTCATTCTTTTCATTTTTTTTGCTCGAAAATTTTGAATCTTTGCGCGCACTGCCGCAGAATAATAATTTTTAATCATTGTACAACAAATTAACTTTTTTCACTGGCGTGCAAAATCGTTGGATTACTGCACTCCGTGAGCCCATGTTTTGCGTCGTTCTGCATTGTGATATATTACTTCTACACAAAATTTCCGCAACATTTTGATATCTTTTTCGCAGTGCGACTATGCTAATTTTTTGCGCAAACGTGCAAATTTTTGTGTCAGTTATATACACAATGCGCTAAACACATTTTCCTCGCAAGTAAAGAGTCACTCTGCGTTATACTTGTACTAACTCTGTACTGTTCAGCAATGTTTTTGAAGCTTTGCACAGTGTAATAATATTTTATTACGACGTTAAATGAATTATTTTTGCTGTGTAAAGTACTTTTTACAATTTTTTGCTATTAGTGCAATGAACAAATTTTTTGCACGCAAAATTTTTAGCTCGATTGCAGCGGAATTGATATAGACAAATGTGTCAACATCAACACCTGTTTGCTCGTTTATTGGTAAACGTTACCAAAACACAAAAATAACTTGAAACGCGTGTTGACCGAGATGAGTGTAATTTATTGCTTCGGACGTGTTGTCGTGACATCAATTACGAGAGTAAATACAGGCGGATGGGCTTTGAGGAGATAAACTATGAAATTTGTATTACGTGCTTTAGTAATTATTTTAGTATTTTTATGGCTAACTGATGGGGTTGGTGCAGATTATTAATTATCGCGTTAAGTTTTTAATTGGACGCTGAACTTTGTAAACTCGGTTAAATTGGTGTCGTTTTATGGCATTTGGCCAGAACACACGCAGTTGGGAAGAAAACTGTGGCCAAAAGACTCGGAAGCAATTCAAGTTTGGAGTTGTTTGATCCTATTTTTGCTTTCCCGTCCAATCCTTCAAGATAAAAATATGGCTCGCAACTTATCGATTTGTTCCCTTTTTCCTCTCCTTTTTCCAATTTAACGCACACGTTTTGGAAGAGCGCTTTATTGCTAAACACTTTTAGGCTCGCTTCAAAACGCAACGAGTAAAAATATTTAACCGCAATCGTACCAAATTCTCTTCAATAAAAAATTTTCAATATATAGATAGCCCCTTTTTCTCTGTCTCTGAGATTCTAAAATTTTTTACTTCGCGTTAAAATTTCACGATTTTTCCACTTTTCCATTTTCCATTTTTTCTAATTCTGCGTTAGAATTTTTCTCGCTCATTCCTTACAATTTTAACTAAAAATAGGCGAAATAAATAATGATTTTTGACGATGGCGCGGTTGGGTTTGAAAAATCTTTGTAAATGGAAAGCTTTTCTCAAGTCTGGGTAATTTATGTGTTTTCAGTCGACTGACGAGACAGCGATGGGAGTCCCCTTTAGAATTTTTCCTTGTTTTTACTCTAAAATTGGTCTCTGAAGAGTAACAAATTTCTTAGGCGGTAAGGTGAGTGCAGATTGTGACCACATTTGTCATATATCAACACAACTCTGCGATACCTCAAAAATTAATATTAATAATACTTAAAAATTTTTACCCCTACAAAATAATTTTTTTTAAATATCTTACATTAAATTATTCAAATTTAATTTCACGTTCGAAAACCAGTTTAAGATGACACGTGCCACTACGTTGTAATAAATTTAAATCGTTTTTCCTGCACTTGCAATTTGCAATTTGAAGGCAGCAAATCGAGTTTGATGTGTTTACGCTGCTCCTACATCGTGCATAATTTCATTTTTGTGTTTTGTGCACCACCCGGTTATATCATTTATACTTATTCTTTCTTTTTGAGACACTTTTTAACAAAATATTCTTTGTTTCTATTTATACACTCCATCACGTTTCATTAGAGTCATTCGTCGACTAACATTCTGTGTTTATTACACCTCAGTGAATTTTGAACCCTCTTCATTTTTATTATTTTCCGACTTTTATGTGGTAGCGTGAAGAAAAGAATCCTTCGGCTAATTAGCGTCTATTAAACACTGTTACAAAAATTTTGCAGTTTTGCTGCTAAGTACTAAACGAACGCAATATGCGTTATGCGCACTCTGAACGCTGTGTTTTGTGATAACAGAAGTCATTTACATTTACCATTTCTAATTTTTAGCTAGTGGATAGTTTATTAACCATAAAACATAAATATACCATCACGAACAGCAAAACTAAACTTCAAAAAATTTAGAAAATCACCTAGTAGCAGTTATTAAATTTTAATTCCAATTTTTTTAAGCACGTCACTGCAAGAACAAACAAATGCAAACGTTGATAAGATTACATCGCCATCTGCTCAAACAAACAAAACACCTTTAGGGTAATAAGCTTAAAAGGTACAAAAAACAACACAACTTCATCTTTATTTTTTCCTGTGACCCACTAGATAAAAATAATTTCATCGATAGGATATAAACTTGTAAGAGTGCAGCTTTTTTGGTGGAATTAAGTAGGGGGACACATCTGAGCACTTTGTCGTTACAGTGTGGGTAGAAAAAGAGACGCTATTTTTAGTTCATTGATCGACAACTCTCAATCCAATCCAATCTCACCCGAAGAAAAAAAGTTACGGTTGCCACGATAGCATAAATAAACAATTCGATAGTAAATCGTCAGTATATAAAGATAAAGTATTTTTTGTGAGAGTAAAATAAACACAAAGTTTTTGATGGTCGATGTCGGTTAATGTCAAGAATTTTGAACTCCTAGACTTTAATCTCGCCGTCACAACCAAATATTGGTGTAGTAATTTCTTTTCTGCAAAGACGGCAAGTGCAGCTGACAAGAAGATTCACTGCGGCTTAGAAATAAAGCGAACTGCAGTGCCAGCACTAACACCAGCGTCTATAGTTTCACAGAAAACGTCATCAAAGGATTGGTTGACCTATAAAGCAATGCAGACAGATGGCTATTTGTCATTACGAGCGCAACTTTCCCCAAGGATCTCGGGTTCTGGCAAAAGTTCAGCAGAAAAAGTATAAAATGCATGCACTACATGAATCTGTTTTTACTGCCGAATCCTCTAACACATGAAACGAATAGCCACGAAATTGTTCTTAGGAAATGCCTTCTTCGGCTACATAAAGCGAGTACAATGTACATGTGCACCGACTAAATTAGTTTTGACTCAACGTTCTACAACATAACGTTACTTACAAGTTTTAAAAATTGTTTTTCGAACTTTTATTACTTTATTTATCGATGCCACAGAAAATTTTACAAACCATTACGTTAGGAAACCAGTTATGCCATGTGACAGTTAGTGCCGTATAATAATAACGTAAAAATTTTCTTTATTAAAGTTGATAATCATTATCCGTTTTTGAAAATTACTCATCACTTTGTTCCGTTAGCTTAAGTTAATTCAGTGGTCAATACCCAAGAGTTTCGTAATTACACTTATGTTTTCATCACGGTGAAAAGCATTTAATCTAATTAATTGCTGCCAACTCGAGGTAAATTCGAGCCGAGACAATAGGCAACGCTTAACTTAAAACCAAACTTGGATTACTCGAGCAATAATTTTCTAACGTATGACAAACTTAGAGCATTAGGTTTCCCGTTAAACTTAAGCCTGTCTTTTGATTTTCCAATTAAAGAAGTTTATGGTTAGATTTTTTTGTGGCTTTGCAGTGTTAAAGCTGAAAACTCTATTCAAAAATATAATTAGATGCGCTTTTGAAAACTCTAAAGTAAATTGTTTTTGTATTCGGTTTTAGGTTATGGTCACTCGACTCCTTCGACTGCTGGTGGCAAAGCATTCTGCATGTTCTACGCCCTGGTTGGCATTCCTCTCGGCCTGGTGATGTTCCAGAGCATCGGTGAACGACTCAACAAGTTTGCAGCTGTCATCATCAAGAGCGTAAAGCGTCTTCTCAAGTTCAAGAGCACCGAAGCCTCGGAGACAAACCTTATCATCATGGTGTCCACTCTAAGCACCATCGTGATGACAACAGGAGCAGCTGCGTTCTCCCATTACGAGGGCTGGGCATATTTTGACTCCTTCTATTACTGCTTTGTCACATTAACTACCATCGGCTTTGGTGACTACGTGGCCTTACAGAAAGATAGGGCCTTACAACAAAAGCCTGAGTACGTAGCGTTCAGTTTAGTGTTTATTCTCTTCGGCTTGGCTGTAGTGGCTGCTTCCATGAATCTCTTAGTGCTGCGCTTCATGACCATGAACACAGAAGATGAGCGCAAAGACGAGGCCGAAGCTCAAGCAGCGGCTCAAGGTGCCGTCAGATTAGAAGGAGACGTGATTACAGCCAACGGGAGTATCATATCGGGTCAAGGACCTGCCGACACTTCTTCCTATAATGATCTTACGTCAGTGTGTTCGTGTACGTGTTACGGTTACAATAACCCCACGCCAAAGCACCGGTACACAGTGACAAGATCCCCTGGTAAGATATCTCATCTATTGCCCATGCAGACGTTGGATACCAGAGAAGACATTTACAGTACATTTAATGATGAAACTAACTCGTTTTTACAGTACACCATCATTAGTAAAAAGAGAGCTTCTATATGATCAACATCTAAGCACACTTATAAATATATATACACATCTATCTATATATATTCATATGATTGCATTTTCATCAAACATGGCTTCGGTTCATTTTGTTCTCAAATTCCAATATTTTTTTCATTTTCTGTTCATTCTTCTGACAAAAAAAAAGAGAACGTGATGTGAAAGATTCCATATCAAAATTGATGTGTCTTAGGTTATAACACAATGGTCAACGGGCGTACGATTTTTATATGGAATTTTATAATTAAATCATTGAGTGGTCTGGTAAGTGAGTGTTGAGAATAGATCAAGATGAGAATTTTTTCTGTTTAAATCGTCGCAAATCTTTCGTATTTCTCGATATCGGACAAAACTAAAATGACGTAGACTTTCCTTTACATTCATTTTAGCAAACGTAGAAACTAGATAAAACAATTCGCGCTTAGAAAAATCGAAGTTTCGTTAACAGCTATTGACTAATCTTGATCTATTCTTTTTCATTGGATAAATACCTACAAAATTATAGCAGGGATGAAGTCAGAAATATGCTACAAAACGTGCTCTTTGTCTTGCCGCAATATCAAATAAACATTTTTTGTAATTTTTACCAGGTTTAAGAAAGCCAAAACTACGAAAGTAATAAGAAGTATGAGAGATTAAACATTGTATATTTTAGTCCAAATAATAAATGAGAATTAGTGTCAAGAACCGAAATTTAGCAAACGTAAATAAATAGCTAAGAAACAAGTGATTAATTTTAGGATTTAGTTTTAGCAATCAAAAACTTGTCGACTAGAACGAGGTTATATAAAATTTAGTTAAAATTTTAAAAGCTGTGAAATCTGTAATTAAAAGTGGGAAAAAAATCATGTCGACAGAGGTTGCCCTCCATATAACACCGTATTACATATTTGTGGCTAAATGTTGCACTTAACCAGCGACTGGAACAAATATAATTAAAAGTGGTATCTGTCGACATAAATCTGCATAAATCTGAATACTAAACTCGAAAGGAAAAGGGGGGAATTTATGAAAGTAATTTGCTAGTTTGCCAAATCAGAGCTGCCATCCAGTGACAATTTGTAGAAAGTGATGTCTTCCTATTTCTGTACAACACGACGGATAAGCTGCTCTTTAACTTCCCCCGCAACGTAAAATCGATTAGAAACCAGCTTCAATTTTCGCGTTGCATCTTCGCCCAACAAAAAAATATATTTTTACTTTTTATGTTTAAAGTTTTACAACTTTTATTTTAAGACGTCAAGTCGTCAATTTACACTTTTAATGACATTCCATTGTATTAACATTCAATTTTCTCTTGATTTAACGCTTTAATTATTAGCCATTAAATTGAATTACGATCTTATATCCAGTGATTGGTAATTTAACACCTTTGAAATGTGATTTTTTATTTTAATCCAAGGTTTCATCCCTGCTATATATCCAGTTTAAATTTATTGGAGGTTGTAAATAATTCAAGAGATGGTTTAGTATTAAAAACCTGAGTGGGTAAAGAAGTTGATTAAGAGTTATATAATACATTCTTTGCATAATTTCTAATTCAATCGTTTTTATCACTTAATCAGCGAGGTATCAAACGGTTAAGCGAGTTCTCGGTTGGAAGCTTGTCAATCGAAAGAAAACAAATTTGGTCATTAACCTAATTCGTGATCGATCAATCAATTTGACTCTGTTTCATTACAAAGCCAAAACTCGATTAACGTCTAAAACGTTAAAAATTGAAATAAAAATCGTAAATTACAGTACCAAAATTAAAAATATATAACTCTCCTTAAAGGAGAAAAAATATAAAAAAACAAGAATTGGTAAAGGTGTAAATGAAATTTGTGAAATTACACTTAATGCGTGCACAAAGTGATAAAAATAAGCAGTTTATTCAAGTCGAAAGCAGAACTCGGTGAAATGTTTGAGTTAATTAGAAAATTTGACCTCGTTAATCTCAATTTTTTGTTTCCTTTTCGGTTTTGTTTACACACGCGTCGGCTTTATGTGATTAAATACGGTGCAGTTTTATTTTTGTTTTCGTAATTTCAGATCAAAATTCTTCCCAAATTTAATTAGTAATTTTAACTCGTATGTTTTTCTAAAAAATATTTCATTGAGTTTGCTTTAAAATATTACAAAACGGACAAAAAGTTATCCAGCATTCGAGAAGCTTGAACTGTAATTGAGAACTCAAAAATAATATGTTAACTGACTTTTTAACTTTTTTCTCCATCTCTAATAACAATTATTCTATAGTTCTGTCCATACAGTTTTCTCCAAATACGGTACAAGACAAAAAGAAATAAATTAACTTATCTCAGGTGTCCTACCTCAATTTATTTCACCATTTAAAACCGAGGAACACCTTCAATTCTAATTACTCTCAACGTTGGGCAAATATTAGCACACCGCAATGTCCGATTCGTCCTCTTTGAAGTCAACACCGCAAATATTGCGCACAAGTTTTATTTTTATTTTTTCATTTTTCACTTATTTTGCGTCTAAATTGTAAGTGGAATTTATCACCCAAGAACAAAAGCCAAAGAAGTTGTAAAAGAACTTTTATTGCTCTCAGCAAGACCAAATAGTTGTGCGGATATTTCGTGAATTCCACTTTAACGCAGAATAAAAAAGTTGAATTAAACACAAGTGGCTTTACCATTTTGTATTCAACTTGCATTCTCAATTCCCACTAGAAACCCTCAAACCCTTAAAAAAAAAATTTATACTCGCGTTGGTGCGGAGTTTAACGAGTATAAAAAACCATTATCCACATGCAACTTTCAAAATAATTCCAATTTCAACATTAATTCAAGGTTTTCTCAATGCAGTCTGCACTTGAACTCCGGTTGTCACGCCTATAATTAACCTACATTTTACAAAATTTTCTTTTATAATTCCACCTAAATGCTTAGACCTTAGTCAACAACGCAAGGTTTCATTTTTTAGTCAGGAAAACTAGCAAGAACAAAAAGTAATATGGTGAAAACTAAATAATGAATAAGGAACCATCCATCTTACGGTGAAGTCTGCGTCACTAACTATTCTTAATTGCACTTTTTCTTTGGATCAAGTGTGAGGTCAGGCCGTGTACGCATCGACGGTCAACGCAAGTCATTATAAATGGGTATCATTAATCTCTTCGCTCTCCACTGGAAAAGAATGGGTACTCTACTGACCACCAAAGAATGAAGCAGATGGAATGTAAAAACAATTCTATATAAAAATTATGTAGTTTGAAAAACAGGATTTAGGAGTAATTTATCTAAATCTTATTTTTATTAATTATCATTTTTGCCCACTTTTAATTTTAAGTAGCGTTAAATCACACCGATTTAATCTTACGTCCTTCTATAAAAGTCAGAATTGACTTAGGAGAATAGTAATAAAAAGATATTTTGTCTATTATTTTCGCCCGTGACAAGTTAAAGCCTCGGGTGAAGGTGGGGTAAAGACCACAAGCTGGGATAGTTTTCTTAAGCGGTGTCAGGTAGCCTGAAACGGCGGGGAAAGAGGGTTTGGTATTTGGAACTGTCAGTTATCCAGAAGGCTATTAATCTTGATATATTAACTGTATTTTAAAGTTGTCGGCTATTGTGACAAATCACAATAGCCGAAAACTAATTTTTTATCTCCGCGCAAATCCGGCATTGATAAATGGAAGTTGTATAATTATCGCTGGGAGTCATTGAAATGTTTTTTGAAGTTATAATGGCAACTACTTTTCAAATTTTTAATATTTTTAACAATAAAAATTAGAAGTGCACGTGTCGTGTTGGAACGCACGTGACGTGTCGTAACAATTGCACTATGCTAGGATCAGAATAAACCACGATTCATCTTCGTCGTTATGAAATGAAGTGAGTAATGAGATAAAACGGCGTGAGTCGAGTTGGATTATTAATTTTGCGGAAATAACACCTGCGGTTAAGTTATGAACAAGCAATTATTTTTTTCTGAAAAACACAACGGTGGTTGAAATTTTTGTGTTTACCTTAAATCCGTACGTGGCGCAATTGGCCTAATTTTAAATTCATTTCCTTTTCGATAAATGGCGAGAATGTAGATTAATTTTTCCGACAGTTTGTACTCAAATATATTCGTAAAACGTGTCTTGCATGGATATTACTTAAGAGGTAATAAAACAACCTTGGTTTCTAAGTAGGACGCAGCCACGTTGGATAGCATTTTCGCCAAGGCTAAAAATGCGGATTAAATTAAGAACTGTTTAGCCTACAACTTGGTGGCAAGCAAGTTTAAGGTCTGTTCAATGCTCAGCGTAATTTTATTTATTCTTACGAAATAAATATATTATTTGAATCGGTGTGTGAAAAATAATTGATTTCATTTGTTCGATGATCTGTATCGTTTTAATAATTTTTTTTTATTTTGGGTTTTACGAGGTCAGTTTGAGTGTATAACTTTGGGATAAGATAAGTACCGGTATATTTACCTTCGATACGATCTGTATTCTTTTACAACCGGACAAGCAGAAATTAAGCGCGGGTCCGGTGGGTTGATTACCTGTCCTAAATTTGCAAAAAATGAAAAGCAGTCCACCTTAAAAATAAAACAACTAAAAATAAAAATGGATCTTGATACGTAACTATGACACCATTTATTGGATTTACCAGTAACACTTTGCTAGTTTCTAAGAAAAAGTCATGACATCGCCTAACATTAAAATTAACTTAAACTGACGTCACGTACGAACGTTCTAAAACTCCAGCGCCAGAAGCGGTTAATAACGGGACTATTAACGGTCCGATGACGTCAGTGTAAGTTGAGTTCTACGTTATCGAGAGAGGCCTGTGGCAAGAGTCAGTCGAGGACAGACGGCCGGCGAACGAGAACGCTTTACGCTCGCGAGTTCACTACTGATAATGCAGGTTCACTACCTGAAGAACGAGGGTTAAAAATTGGACGGCTTTCATTCACCAACTTAATCGATGCGTCTGCTGCTGGAATCAACAGGTGGACAACCTCCACTACGCAAGCGGGCGCCAGTGTAGGCTTCCCCGCGCGATGGATAAGAGTACAGTGAAGTTACGAAGAGGCACTGTACATCACATGGTGTTTTTGTTGTTATTGTTACTAGGAAGTTTCTCAGGTAAGTCGTTGATTGATGAAGCTTAAACTTTTAAAAGGTCAGTAGATTTTTTTTATTACGAGGTGTTACAATAGATAAATAAGGTAAAATTTAGACGTTAATTGAGAATTTGGTAAAACTAAGTAATGATAAACACCTGTTTAACTTAATGACATTATTGAGGTTACTTAAATATTATGTAACTTTGTTGGAATTTCATTATAAAAGTAATTGAGATTTAAAAAGTGACAAGAGAAACCAGGAAGCTCTAAATTTCATCATTTCCTTAAATACGTAAAGAAATCACGAAATGCCGCTTAATGTTGACCAACTCCGATATTTAGCGTATCGTGTAATTAGAACCTTGTAGTCAATCTTGATACTGCAATTAAGCTTTTTTTTCCTTACTCAAAATTACTCGTTTATTCTCTACTAATGTCTCCACTAATTTCCCCTTAAGAAAAAAAATTTAAATTTAAAATTTGCTCCTAGCCTTAAGGTATTGAAATTAAGGGATAATATACAGTAACAGAATATCAACAGTACTACCTACGCTGCAACTAATCACAAGTAATGAGTTAGAGAATGGAGAAATTTAAGTAACTCAGTGGGGGAAGTGGAAATGTCAGGAATGTTCTCATCCAACCAACGATGTTGACCTCAAAACAGACGCTTTTCAGGTTAGCACTGGCCTCCAGCTAACTGCTGTTTTTTCAAACGAACATATGGTAGATATAACAGGTTTGTGTCGAGTGAGTTGGACTTTCTTCAGTATAAATTTGAGTTGAGATCAGCCTACAGCTAGGTATTAGAGTGCTCCGTCTTTTTCTCTGTGGGAGAGAAAGTTGACTCTTGGAAAAAAAGGAAGGGGGGAGGGAGGGGTTGCCAGGATTGACGGAAAAAATAAATGTTGTATGAGGAACCTTGGTAGGGTTGAGTGAAAATTTTATGCGTCTGGTGACTCCGAGTTTGTGATGTTTGAATTTACAATACAAACAAAGGTGGAAAAATCGTGAACCCTTTTGGTTATTTTATAAAACAAGGCTTTTATAACTAAACATGCAAATTTACACGACCTACATTTAAACCCAAAAAGAAAAACTGAAACATATTTTACAGTTCACACATTCCATTACCGCAATCAATAACTGCGGTCAACTTTTCAGCTCGACGAGCTGCCATTTCAAATTCCGCTTCAACGCGGATTCGCTCGTTTCATACTATAACTAATTAATTAATTAATATGATGGAGAACCAAATTTGTGATTTTGAATCAGCTCTCACAAAATAAAAACCCAAAGCTCATTCAGACTTGTCTGTCAGTTGTAGGTCACTCGCGCGCTAAGTCAATTGCAGAGCATGCGATGCGGTCACTGAGCTTAGCCTCAGCGTCTATAGATCTAGTAAATAACAACACCAAACAGTTCCCAGCTTGTGCTGAATGCCAACGATTACGGTAATAAATAATACAAATAAAATAAATCTCCACCGTAGTGGGGATTTATTACAGGAATAAAATCTTGATGGGTTCTAATTTAAAAGATGTTATATCCAGAGAATTGCGTTTAAGAATAATTGTTTCGTCTCTGATGTATTATACAGTATACCATTGCTCAACTCGCGTGTTATATTGTTGTGGTTTGGGTATGACCTTTGGAATGTTGAGTTTTGTTGGTATTTTTGTAGGTGAAAACTTTATGGTTGGTGCAGCAAAACAAGTACAATTCGATTGTACAACGTGTTTTCAGTTCAGAAAAATACAAAATGCGGAAATTTATTACTACGTGATTTTATAAATCTACACTTTAAAATTGTTGTCTCGCATGCTTTCATATGTGGGCAACCCTGAAATTAAATCAACCATTTCAGAAAGGTAGAAAGTTGGCTACTAACTGACGTTTAGTATCAAATTTCCAACTCAACCCAAAATAGTCATAAACCTCACCACAAAAGCGGGGAACATCGAGTGTTTGCAAACAACAAGTGCACAAATGTCGCGGTGTACAATGAAAAGGTCACTAAAGATTTTCCAGATTTATGCGAAAAATAGGTTGCGGTGTGCGTTCATGATTAGTAAAGCGGAAATATTTTGAAACAACACGTTTAATATTAATAAATGTGATAGCAAACTAAAATAGTATTAAATTTCTATTTTGGAACATCAAATTGCTTTTGTGTGCAGAATTGAACAAACCAGAAGTAGGTAAATTGAAATAATCAGAATTGTGGATCTCTTTGTTGTTGTTGCAGTTCCACAACATCAACATGTAGAGCAGAAAAAACCTTCTAGAGCAACTTAAAATCACAATATTAAAGAGGAAATAACCAAAATAAAATAAAACACGAACAAAAATTTATATATAAAAGCAAGTTTATGTAAGTTTAATAAAATAATGACATATTTGTTCCTCCCAGTCACGAATTCAGCGTAAAACAACGATTCAATTTGCATATTGCGTCAGCATTTCCCAAAATAGAAAATAAAAAGGTAAAAAATGCAAACCTTTATCAAATTATGTTATCACTTAAAATAAAACCCGAAAATACTTTATCCTAGCGTTGAAATTTTCACTGACGTGTAATTAGTATCTAATCCAGCGACCGTGAACTCGTTTATCAAATTAAATCTGAAATATCTCAATGGGATGTGTTGAAACTCGAATAATAATCCATCAATTAAAGAGTGACCTGAAATACCGATAAAAATCTAACTTGGCCAACGTATTCAATGGCAAAAGTTGTAAGCTCTTCTTTACAACGTAATATATTTACTTATCCTTTATGATTGCGATACTAAAGGAAAGATTTAAGTTCCTGCGACCCAGATTCACGTTGTGTTGTGGGTGTTTGGTCTGTGTCTTCACACACCCACACGTGTTAAAACCCTTTTACGAAAGTAATATTTCCTCGTTGTTTGCTCTAAGGTACAGGTAGAGTTAAGAGAACTCAAAGAAAAGAAAACTTCCCTGAAGGATTTGTCGTCGTACGCTTTTCAAGGCAATTTGAAGATTACAATTTGTGTCGGTATTCAAATCTCGTTAACGCTTCGTATATACAAACGCACAACCCTTAATCAGTAAGCCATTACCCCGCTCACATCTCGCGCATGTTAATTAGTTTACAGAACCGAGATTGACCTACTTTATTAAATTCAGCATTTCACCTGCGTTGTACATTTTGGAGTTGACAATGTGTTTAACCTAAACTGCTTCCATGTTTTAGTTCTAGTTGAGATTTATGCGTCAATGGAAAAAGTAGAAATAAAGTGTGGATTAGAGTTGAGAGATGGTTTTAAGGACTCACACCCTGGATTCAAGGTCTGAAGGGCTGAAGCTGACCAATTACTCACCCTTCTTGATTTGGAAAAAGTGAATATTTATTTCAGGGCAAAGTTTGTTAAAGTAATTTATAGAAATTTATATTTGCTCTGAAGGTGTGGATTATTTTGACATTGTCAAAACGTGTTATTTATCTGCCATTAATCTAATAACTTCTTTGTGGTATTGAAACGTCAATCATATATCTTTTACACAATAAGCCACACCAAACACGGGTTAACCCTTTCAGTTTTGTATTATTCTTTATCTTCTGCTTATTTTTTGAAAAGATGTTCCACAACAAATCCAAGTGACTAAAAAATCAATCAAGTCTAAAAGAAGTGTGTCAATAAAAAATTCTAAAAGCTTTAGTACTTTTTAAGAACGTAGTAAAATTACGACTATCAACGTTCATTCAGAAAAAAATAAAACAACATAAAAGTTGTTTATTTCTCGTTGCGTACGTGTTTCCGTACATCACGTACGTAGCCCACTATAAAATCCCTTATTATCTTTCCTGATTACATCGTGCAGTATTAACGCTTTAAAAATGCTAGATGGAATGCGTAAATTGGTAGACTAATAATAATAATGATAAACAATAAAGAATTTATTCAACTGTTTAACGTTATCACCTTGTCCTAATTTTACACTTTCACAATTTATTTTACAATTTCCACCTTAATTCCCTCGATGAAAACTACACGAAGTTACGAATTTAGTAAAAATATTATTTAGTAATTTCAAGGAAAGTGACCAAAGGGGAGAGAAACTATTCAGGTCATCAATACTTTTTTCTTTCTCTAGCATTTCAACTTATTTCTCATCATTGCAGTCTTCATACACGTATATATTTTATTGAATTTTTTTCTATTTTAATCAAGTAGGTCTTAATCTCTCACGTGCTCACTTAGTGACTATGCACTAGTTTTCCTTCGTTTTTAAAGTAGATAAAACTTAATGTCATCAAGCTCACGTCCACACCAATTGCACTTTGCGTATCCCACAAAGCCACTCCTTGTCTTTTAATTCACTTTTTTTTAAAATACTCAACTAAAAAAAGTAACTAAAAAACCTGTTAATCTCATTCTACTTAAAACCACGCCTTGTACTCTTTATGGAATGTCATGAATTTCCAAATGATGATTCGAGTTTGAGGTTTGCATCTCGCTTTCAAACTGGGCAACCTTTCAGTAAAGACGTTCTATGAATTATCTGCTTTTTTTTCGTCCTCGTTTATTCAGGACATTGCGATCAAAATTTACTTATAACTAATTTTGTCAATCAAGGAGTACAAAAAGTCATTTGATTAGCTACATTCTATTCAAATTACCATCTAATTATTTTTTTTCCGCACGAAAAATTCTGCAATTCGCACCAAAAAAATTTAATTTATGCCTTGTTTTTATTTTAAATATCATACAACATCTGCCTAATTAATCTACGTGATGTATATAAATTAATTTACGATTTATTGCAAATTCTGCAAAAAAATTCAACATCAGCAAAATCTTTAATACTAAGATCTTACACCCCAACCTTTAAATTTCAGAATTATTAAGGCCAAGGTAATGAGATTTTTGTATAGCCTGCTCAGCATCAGCCAGCTATTATTTAATTTAGCAATGTGGCATCATCTACCAGATAAAATTGCTTGCAACGTCCACCAATTTTGTGTACTCAGAGTACACAACGCAATGCTACAACATACAAGGGAATTACGGGCGTAATGGCCCATTTCTCAGACCTCTTTAGTGCCTCTGCACATCCCAGTCAAGGTTTATACATTCACCCATTTCATAAAGGAATGTACGCCATTAAGGTTGGGAAAATTTTTTTAGTAGGCAGTATTTTTCCTTTTTTTTTTTTCTTTGTACTTGAGTAATTTTTTAAATAATTGTTTTCTGTCAACGGCAGACCCCACGAGTAAATTACTTTTCTTTCCCTGGTTTCATGAAGTGTAAAAGATATGGCTTTTAAAAGAAAGTTGAAAATGTGTACGGTTGAGACTTCATTAGCGGAGTCAACGTCGTTTTTCAAAATGTCAGGGTTTTTTGTGGGGTTTTCCAACGAGTCGCAGTAATGAAGATGTTGTTAGTAAAGTTTAGCAAGGGGAATTTTTGTATAAATAATTAGTCAAAATTTTAAAAATTTATATGTAAATAAGTAAAATGTAGTAAAGTTAGTTGAACTTTCATCTCCATCTGGATAGTTAAGACAATAATTCAAAATCGCTGCCAGTGGTTTAATGAAAAATTCATGGTGGAAGATTTCAAATACGCGTTTTTTGTTGGAAAACTGGAAACTAATGTAATGCAACATTAATGCCGTTTTACCACTGTATCACTTTCCTCTTTCGATTTATTAACCGCGGGGTTTTTAACCACAGCGCATCAAGTTGGTTTTAAATATCAGATGTTTTTTTTCGTAACGTTATTGTTGTTTGGTAAACTAAAGTTTTCATCTTAAATCCAAACACAACGCCCAACGGGAGTTTTATATTACGGAGGTGAACGAACTCGGTACTTAACTCGTTTCCTTGACCTTCGTGAATAAAACACGCGAAATGTGTTTATATTAAATTGCAACAATATTCGTTACATTTTCACTAGTTTTAAGTGAACACGTCAAAAATCGAAACTGCAAAGTTTCTCGTTCTGGTTCGCGGTTGTATGGTAGTCGAAAGCAATGAATTTATAACGTGATCTACGGCGAGCGTTCTTTTCAACCGTGAAATTGAGTATTCCTGGCTAGCGGACGAAGAAGAGCAATTTTCTGTTGCGTTCGGGGATAATTATTACAATTCGTCCGCAATTTACGGTAATTTTTAGGAAGCATTTGCGTTTTTAATTAAATCCTCGAGGTGGACACAATATTTATAATCTGCAAAAATATTATTTGATACTTTGTGACCTTTTAAGTATGTCAGCATCGTTGAAATTCAGGAAAGATTCGTGAGAAATGTGTTCTTATCACCTTGGGAACCATACCGTCAAAGAGTTAAAATATTCCATTAGTAAATAATCAAGTCTACGGGAAAATGAAGTGAAATTACACGCATTAAGGCAGAGCAGCCGGAGTCGTTAACCGAGAATAATGTTTTCGAAATTCCACTGTCAGAAATAAGTTAACCTACCGTATATTTATATTCCCTACAATCAAAATATTGTTTTTAAGGTCACAACAAAAATATTTTGTAGGTAAAAATCGATAAGGCGTTTTCATTTCTGTGAGTAGAATATTTGCCCATGTCTTTTGCTTCTCTCGCTTTAGCATTAAGGTCAGTAGGTTCCCGAAGCGCACAATGACCCTACCCCTAATTTTTTCAGGTTCAAGTTCAACCCTTCCCTTAAAAGTCAACGTACCTGATTTTAAGTACGAAAATAGCCAAAATTGAATTTAGAGCTATTTAAACTGTAAAAAAAACTTCCCAACTACTGAACTACATTTACTTCAATTTTTGCCTACCGTGAACGGAATGCGCAAACATTGTAATTTTTCCCACCTTTATCGACATATCGTCAAAGATTACACTCACGTCTCAACGAACTGTAATGAATACACAAACCATCTTTCTTGACCAAAAAAAGGAGATAAAAACTTGCCAAATCAACAAAGTACACATCAACTTATGCAAAAATTTAAATCTTGTCCTAGAAAAAAATTCAAAAACTGAAGAAGCGCTTACTTGGAATTCACCTTGGGAACGCATCATTTTCTCTGTTCTTGAACTTGAAACTCATTTCCCTTTACGGGGGCGTTGGCTTGACTTATGTATGACCCATCAATAAAACATGACGTGCAGTTTTCAGTTTGAATATGTCACACCCTGTCCAATGTAACGAGCTAGTTTTAACTCTTGTTTTGTGACCAGATAAATTTTAAACAACCGAGCAGCTTTATCCTATCAAAAATCCGTTGGTTGGAGATAAGGCGATGTCTTTGCAAATTTATGTGAGTCCAACTTGGGGTCCTCAGAGGTACTTCATCTTTAACGTGATGAAAAATTTGCTTCTACTACCCTATCTCATCTAGTTGAAGTTATATACACGCGTTACATCGAGGGAGTTGTTAATCTACGTCTGAGAATTTCATCTTGTCAATGGCAATATTGCTGCATTCTTCTCGTGACTGTCACGACACGTGAATTATATCGTGAACGTAAATCATTGTTGGCATTTAGAATTTTAACTTTTAAGACTTGTACAGTTTTTTCTAATATTTACGTAATAATTATTATAATTTAGGTTTTTTTTTTAATCCACTTACTCAGTTCGGTAATTACGATTTGTCGCATCTTGACCTAATTTTAATTTCAGTTTCTTCGCATTTATTTAGTTCGAGGGGTTATTCTTTAGGAAAGAAAAACGGGTCATGGCTTTGTGAGTTTGTAGCAACCTTGAGTTTCATTTGTAATTAATTTCTCAACTTTTTCTTTTTTTTTGACGCGCACAGAACTTCGCTTGTTTCTTTTTGTGACATTTAATTTATCCTCTGTGGATTGCGGCATTTTGGGATTTGTAGATCAAAAAGCTTTTTTCGAGGTGTAATTACGTGATGTAGTAATATCTGCGCATTATAAAATTTTTTTAGCAAAAATTTCCTGGTAGAAAAAGATAAAGCGACGCTGTCACGTACCGCGCCGTAAAATTGACAAACGGTAAAAAAGATTTCAAGTTTTTGTGAAGGTACCAAGAAAAAATGTCTGTCAAAAAATATAGGTCGGATTTACTTTCAACTCAAAAACAACAAAACTTTAAGTATTAAACGGATTTAACTTCAATTTGCAATGCGGATAGCACGATTTGCGCAATGAGTTGGAAATGAAAAACACCGAACAATAAAAAAAAAGAGCAGAAAAAGAAATTTTAATCTTTGAGAGAAGTACTTTTTTTTATCTTTAATTTCACCGTAACTCTAGAGAAAAAAAGTAACAGACGGAAATGAATTTTTTTCTAAGGCTTGCAATTATCGTTCCAGCGTTGAGTCGTTTTGTTTGGCGCTCATTGTAGTTGCTGTTATGAAGATAAATTTTCATGCATAAACATCTCAAGTAAAACTTGAAAATGAATGAAAAAAAGAAAGTTAGTGGACGTAAAAAAAAATATATTTAACATTTTTGAGTGATTTATCTCGGCAATATTCATCTTCAACGTAACAATGCTTAGTTTTTCTCGGCAGTAGATTAAAAATTCTTGTTAAAGTTAGGCGTTAACTCTACATTTTATTCAAGAGTCAGAACCAGAAAGACGAGGCTAGGTAATGAGTTCACACACCCCAGAGACAGTGAAAAAGGTTAATGACAGCGACGAGAACCAAAACTTGGATGCGGCAGTTAGCAACACGTGATTACACGGTCGTATCTGATAAATAAAAATATAATTCATGCGTGGTTAAATTATCGATGTTAGTCCTCTTTAAAACTTCTACTTAGTCACATACGCCTAATGCTGGTAATTCCTACACGTGCACTATATCTTTCAAATGCAGTCAGTTCTACCTGCTTATTGTCTCGTAATGCTAACGAGTTTTTAATGGTAAACTGTTCTTTAAATTCATCTTCCTCCCTCAAGAATTAATCTCCCAACAGCGTAGCCTTTAGGTGATTATACTTTATAAGTATTTGGGTGAAAATTTCCAATACGAGCTGCAAAAAAATTTGAGTAAAATGGCAAAGTTAAAGTGTTGCAGATTTCATTTTTGACAATGGATATACAGTTGAAAAATACAAGAAAAACGTGAAAAGAGAATGTGATTGCAGGTGGAATTGGATGTGGTTTTTCAGCTGCAAGAATGCAGACAAAATATTCAGCTTGTTGAGCAATCAAGCTTTTCCCATTCTTTTTATATAAATAACTTCAAGGATGGAATTCAACAAGTTTTTTAATTTTAACTTTAAATTGTAAATTAAAAATCTTTTGTTTTTATTAACATTAACGAATTACAAGACTACATTTAAAAAAGATTCACATAAGCAGGAAGTGTAATCTAACCAAAATAAAATTTAAAGAAAAAGGAAAACTCTGCCGTCAGTTACAATCACACCCTAGTTTTGGAAATAAACCGAAACCACCCAGTGACAAAAACAACTCAGATTGCTGCCGTCAATTTAAACAGGAACATCTTGACTATAATTTTTTTGTTACGTACTAAAAACGGACCAAAAAGATTACGTGGCATTTTAATGATAACTCAAGAAAAAGTTACATTCTTGTTGCGCAGTCCGTGACCGTTATTACATGTAATATTTACTGTATCATTCCCGCCTACGCATGCGTTCCTTTTTTCAATGGAACAACCTTCGAGGAAAAGAACGTTAGGGGAAAAAAATTATTCAAAATAGACATAAAACGTGCTAAACATCTCGAAAACAAGAAGATAAAAAAAATCTGTAGGGAGAAAATGGAATTGACTAAAAAAACGATTGAATGTTAATTAAGTAAAGTAAGCAAATGTTAAGGGAATCTAATGTAAACAAATGTCTTTTGCTTGTGTCAGCACAGCGTCAAGAGAATTAACAAGTCTGAGAACCTTGCCAACAAATTTAAAGCGTAAAGCAAAATTACACGCTCTATCGGAGATGAAAGCTAATGCAGTCGAGTTTGTAGAACGAGTCTTTTTTGTTTTAAGTCAACGATCTAGAAAAATGCTGTCTCATTATGTCGTGGGTTAAAGGATGTCTGGGTTTTGTGTGATTTATAATGTAATATGAGTGTGTCTGTGGGAGAAAACATGACGAGCAAAAAAGGGGGAACTAAAGAATATTATTGCAAAATTATATATTTTTGTACAATGTGGCAATTTTGGGAGGAAAAATATTTTATAATAAAATAAGTGATATTTGATGATGTTTGTAGATGGAGTGGGTCAAGTACCAGACGTGGATGAGAAAGTGGATTTTACTTGCCCGGATCAGTTTGGTTATTACGCGGATAAAAACAACTGCAGTCGTTACTTCGTTTGCGTATTTGGTCTGGCCGTTCACGAGAGTTGCACCGGAGGTCTTTATTTCAGTACTGACTTGCAAACGTGCGATTGGCCACGGAACGTAATGTGTAATCAAGGCAATGGTTGGTTTAAATTATTAAGTACATTAAACAATTGCCTAATATGATCTTAATTTTTTTTAAATCTACAAGGCGAGCGAGCAAATACGTCTGAAAGCGTCACCGTGACAACGTCTACTATTAGCACCATTATGATTATCGACCCACGAACTACCAAAACCACACCACTGGCTACACCAGCTCTGCGTTCGACTACGTCCTTCACCACACCCTGGACCGTGGAATCAAACACGGTGACGGGTAAATTAAATTAAATTTGTTATATATAAGGTGTTAAAATTTTGGACCGACTCTACAATAAAGTTCCTATCACTCGTTCTCCGATGATACATAGCCATTCACGTTGCCCAATTTAAAGAATTTCTAATTTGCTTTGTTTGCAATGAATGTTTTTTTTTAATAATGCTACTTTTACTGCAGAATAATTAGGTAATAAATCTGACGTCCTCCGGATACTAAACTAAACTCGCGATTTGTATTCATTTTGTCTTAACGTATCTGAGTGTTGTCTAGGTCAGATAACGGACTGTGGCCGGATTTGTTCCAATTATTTTGGACGTGCAATAATTGTCAGACATGTTGACAAATTTTGTTACTAAAAAACTACAATTAATTAAAATGAGAATAAAAATTGCCATAAATAAGTAAGTCCTTGTAGTACATCCTTGGAATTTCAATACCGATAACCTTACATACTGAAAACTGGGAATTCCTTCCCGCCCGAAATACCGAGTGACAGAATTCCACATTTTGTGGAATTTCAAAGTACTTTATACAGAAATTCTTATTAAATATTTTACTAACCGTACAGCAGCAAAAATAAAGTCAAGGCTTAAACAACAAAGAAATTAGCTATCTTAACTAGGATAATTTGGCAATTTAGCAGAATTGGAAAATCCCACTGTCATACCATTACAACATTACCAATGGCAATTTTATAGCAGGAATCTGTTCCTACAAATAATTTTACTGCAGCATATTAATTCATGAATATTTATTAATCTATCAATCAGGTCTGTTCAGCAAACGACCAGGTACCAGCACTCGTTCTCCCAAGGAGATAGCAGTGATTACAAGGCCACCACTGGATTCTTTCACTCATGATCCCTTACAGGGCAAACTGGATTCCACAATACAACACAACACGGAAGAGGATGAGGTAAATCTTGGGCGATAGTGTACTCACCATTTGATCTAAGCTATTTTGTCGTGAGTGTCTCTCCCAGAGAAACCATTAGTTCCGTTAGGTGGGGTTTGCAGCACTCGTCTGCAAAATTAACCACTTGTAATGAATTCCAGTTGTCAACTTTAACGGAAATTTACGACGTCTTAAGGGATAAGAAACCATTGCCGAAGTGCCTACACTGTCAGCCTAACACCCGCAAGAAGGATGACGGTCAACCGACATCGCTGCAACAAGATGAGAGTTCACAGCGTGATTTACCAGCAGGGGTTGGTGGAACCAAAGGAAGAGCTCAGAATGCGCATAATAATCAGCTTCAAACAACGGTTTAGAAATTTTTCTTGTCTGTAGATATTTAATTCTTCATTTGAATTCATAGTCTGTGACTTTTATTTGATAGGATTTTGACGAAAAGGATTCGTTTTCATCAATTGAAGGAGAAAGTGAAATTACCAGTCACGAGCACGTTTCTATTCCCGAATACGTTGCTAGTAATGAAGAAATTGAGGATTCCCATTACGTGGATCAGACTGATTACTCGTCTCAAATTGGAGATGGGGAATTCACTGAACCATCAGAACTTGATGAAGAGAGTCCAGAAGTGATGTACACAGACGAACCATCGACAAAACCAATGGTTGCAACAACTACCAAAAAATCTGGGTATATTTCAACAGTATTGCACGTAATTACTTTTTTGGACAGTCACCGCACTGCCAAATGCGAAACTGATTCATGCATTTATTTTCAACCTGTTTTACATTCACTTCCTAAACAGCAGCAATTCGTACGCACACACAGCCGTTTATTTTTCTCACTATTTGATGACTCGTTCGCGTCCTATAGTTGAATACATATCGGTAAATTTTGAAACAGTCCGTAACGCTGGTTCATCCAGTACACGACCTGCAATAGCTTTTCACTTTAGCTGTGCGCAATTCTGTTGAGAGACAACTTAATGCAAAATTCATGGATCAATTCTAGTAGAAAAAGGGCGATCCACTTTCAAAAGAATGCCTTCCCACTCGTTGTATACTTGTATATAGGAATTCTGCAACATTCACTATTCTTTTTTTTTCTCTTAAAATTGAATTCTGCATGTAATTTAAATATTTATCTCTTGCGAAAATATTTTCT
The DNA here is from genome assembly GCA_034696085.1 of Stigmatogaster subterranea. Lineage (NCBI taxonomy): Eukaryota > Metazoa > Arthropoda > Chilopoda > Geophilomorpha > Himantariidae > Stigmatogaster > Stigmatogaster subterranea. The sequence goes on from JAQIWS010000056.1 coordinate 39,829, forward strand.
TTAGCACTTTTGACCAGAGAAAGTTTTTTTTTCTGTAATCCTGCGTCATGGTTTTCACTACCTATAATTATTTCTCGTAAATTTAACGATTTTTTCCGAATCTTTTTTTTCTGAGTATATAAGGAGCAAGCACCTTTAAGCCATAGCTATAGGCGAGTGAAGCAATTTTATGACGTTAACAAGGTTCATAAAAATCAGGAACAACCTGGAAAAATAAGCCTTTCATTTTCCCCCAAAAAAAAAAAAAGAAAACGAAAAAATTTATACGCTAAGCTTAAGTCCTAGTTTTATGCCTTACTACAAATCACTATCTGACCACAATTATACGGATGAGGTGTAAACAACTACTTCTAAAAATACTTTCACAATAGTTTTTTTTTTCTTTGCTCCATTCCAGACATGCTGGTCATTTTTGGTAATTTTCTTGGGGAAATTAGGTTTTTGGGTTTACAATTTTAGCGTATAGCAAAAACTTTACATTTTTCATTTTTTTTAGTCTTTGCATAATTTTCTTTTTTTTTTTAAACGTCTAATTTTTTTTAATTTGAATTCTTTTCATTTTTGAATACCAAAGTTCGTCGCAGCCAACCGAAAGCCCAAAGTTTGGAACCACTGCAAAGTGGTGCGACGTTAACGCCTGTCAACTCCCCAAATGCTTTTGCGGAGGAAATCACGTAGTGCCAGGTAAATTGAAGTAATCAACACGTAAATTATCTTGCTTCAGTTCTCACAAACTGCAACAATTTTTAATTTTATAGCATTTTTTTACCAATGACTTGTAATTGCGCCCAATTACATCCACTCTTTAATCCTTGTCACAAAAAAGAAAATGGCTTACTTATAGGTGGATTTAAACCAGAAGAAATTCCTCAAATCGTTCTAATTACATTCGACGACGCAATTAACGACATCAACTGGTCGTTGTACGAATCGTTGTTCTACAAAGGACGCAAGAATGCCAACGGATGTTCCATTCTTGCCACGTTTTATGTCTCACACGAATGGACGGATTACAGCAAAGTGCAAACTCTGTACTCAGACGGGCACGAAATAGCCTCTCATTCTATTACGTGAGTAAATCCTCTGCGAACAGGTAGTGAGGGTATTTTTCTCTCTACTCCAAAAAAAATACTCACATTACCTAATAAACATAACTAAGAGTTAGTGCTCTAATGAAAACAGACAGTTTTTACTACGTAATTACACGCAGACAAAAGTTATATTTTTTTTTCTGTGCATAATAAGAACGTTAACTTTTTTTAGGCATCCAACAGATGCTGATTCATTCACAACAGAACAGTGGCGTGATGAAATAATGGGCCAAAAAGACATCCTAAGTCGCTACGCCGCAATCAGACCCGCAGACATCAGAGGAATGAGAGCGCCGTTCTTGCAAATCGGTGGTAATGAACAATATGCCATGATGGTTGAAAACAATGTAACTTATGACTCTTCAATGCCTGTTTACGAGAACAAGCCACCATTTTGGCCGTACACTTTAGACTACGCAGTCAACCACGAATGTATGATATCTCCTTGTCCAAATCAAGCATTTCCAGGAATCTGGGAAATTCCCTTGGTCATGTGGGTTGACAACAACGGCGGACGGTGCAGCATGGCAGACGCATGCGCGCATTCGCCTAAAGCCGAAGGTGTTTACAGCATGATGGTGAAAAACTTTGAGAGACATTACAACACAAATCGAGCTCCTTTCGGTTTATTTTACCACGCTGGTTGGTTTGCGACGCCGCATAACCGAGACGGTTTCGAAGCTTTTCTAAATCAAATAGTCTCTATGGACGACGTGTATATAATTACTACATATCAATTAGTACAATGGTTGAGAAATCCAACACCGTTAGCGAGAATTAAAGAATTCGAGCCTTGGCACTGCAATAAAAAAGACCGAGGGCCTCCGTGCAAGAAACCCAATGTTTGTAATTTGTGGTTTAAAGGTGGAGTGAGATATATGAAAACATGTCAACCATGTCCTAATACTTATCCATGGGTGAAAACTGTAAATACGTCAAAGAGTAGTAATAATAATAATAATAATAATAGCACGAACCAATGACATCAGACATGAAGTTTAGTTTAATGTGTACGAATACAAATAAATTTTTTCTAAATTGTTTTGCCATTTCAAGCGATGAAATTTTGATATAACGATTGTCTTGCCATAAAATTTATTGACAGTTTTTGTTTTTAATATGTTAAGTTAGTACAAGAATTGTTGTAATATGATTGTTATTCACAGGTGCCTAAGAAGTTGGAGAACACAAAAATTAAAAATTATAAAAATACTTTAACTTATTTTTGTTGAGTGTATTATAAGGTGTGCAAGTTATTGTGCAAGTGAATTTTTTTTTTGTAAAAGAATTATGATAAAAGACGAAAAAAAGCAAATTTTTGTTGGAATTTATTTTCACTCAATTCTTACTGTATGTACAAAAATATTTCAAGAATTTCTGCGTTAGTTGTTTCATTAATCACAAAATTTTGTAAAGTAACTTCAACTCAGAGAGTGTTAATTACTTAACGTAACGATTTCAGCCTCCGTTGATAAATTGAAAAGAATTTCATTAAAAAGTTCCTTCGGTTTATTCAATAAATTAAACACCGTTGTGCGCTCTTGTAAATACTTTCCTACATTGTGTATTTTGTACATTATAAATACAGTATATATATATATATATAATTTGTAACGTATACTACAAGTATGTAACAAGAAACAATGTGGCCTTGTGTGCAATCGAAACCAAATCATATATATTATGTTCATACACGTCTATACTATAAATATTGGTTGAAAATCCACAAGAAACAATCAATAATTAAAATTAAATTTGTTGCCGAATTACAATTACAATATAATATATCAAGATTATTTCAGCAATACCATTAAACATCAATTTTAGTCAGTTGTTTTGTTGGAGCAAACTGCGTGCTTAGTTTCACGAACTACTTTGAAAATTTACCCTTTGACTCAATTGCCTTCAGCGCAATCTTTAATTACGACGAAATAAACTGCTGTTAGCTATTTGCACTCCGGGAACCTGCCATTCCAATTAAGAAACGGAAGAAAATGCTTTTTCCTTGGCGGTATCACACCTTGGAATTTTTTGTTTTCTTTGTTCCTTTTTTAAACTTCCGTGAACAATACAAATTTTTAGGCGTTAGTTTTGTAAAATACGTGAATTGAGGATAATTGAAACATTACGCGCGCACAGCTTAATACTCTGCAGGAATTAAGTTTTTGTAAAGAAAGAAAATTGCGCAGTTTGGTGGTTTTTTATTTTATTTTTTTACGCTTTACTTTTGAAGAAGAAAAAAAATCCAAATCGTAAGATAATTTCTTTTTGTGTAGTTTAAAAAATGTTGAAAAAGCGATTTATTTTTTTGCAGAAAAATGTAAAAAGACGGAAAAAAATAAATATGCAAAAATGGCTTTATCTTCAACTTACTTTAAAAATTTTTGTATACTTTTCATGAATTATTCAATTTTTCAAAAGAAAACAAAATTCAACTCAAACAACGTGCAAAAATTAAAATTTTACGCCCTTCGTTTTGACGTCACGTGAGCAAAAAGGTGAATTTTTCTTTACAGTCTCTAATTATAATTAGACGCCATAAAATTTTTTGAAATTCTACATTTATACCTTAAAGTTTAAACTTCAAAAATTCATACAATTGCTTCTTTATTCAATTCGTTATGCGTCATCGCGTTGTTTGTTCAAAATAAATGACATTAAGGATGAGCTCGAGCGTCGTATTGTGTGTTAAACAAGTAAAAAACCTACAAAACTATAAATAGAAATTAGTTGTATCGGAACACAATTTTCAACCATTTTTGTAACACTAAAGCAGTTATTAAAAACTCATTACCATTACGTTCGAAACAAAATCAGCGAAGCGGCGCCATCAAGCGACGGAATTAAAAGAAACAACTTCTTTTACGACTATTGTTATAGCTCCTAGATAATTTTTATTCACGTCAAACGATATTTTGTTGTTTTTATCTACAAAACTTTTAATAAAAGAAAATTTTTTTTTTACTAGAACTAAACCCATAAATTATTTTTACAACATCAAACATAAAACTTTCTTTAATTCATTGATATACGACTGGAAAAATGGTAGTAAAAGTAAAATAAATTTTAGACATTGGTGATATTTTGATCACCTATCTTATATTACACTCGAGTAACTTTACGCTTCACATCTTTAGAGCAGTGACCTACAAATCTTATAAACACAAACGAAAGTAATGGACGAGTGGGCGGTTGTCTTTTAAGAACAAGAAAGTTTTATCAAAGTTAAACAATACAGCCTTCGTACTATTCTTTGTAGTTTCTTCCTGCGAAATTTAAACTCATCTCTCGAATATTTTTAAAAAGATCGAGCTCTTATATAAAAAGAGGTTTATGTTCTTAACGAGACTAGATTAGATTTAACATAATTTTCTGCACAGTATACTAATTAGTTTTTGATTGAAAAAGTTAATTTTTCATTGTTGATTCCATTAAACTTTAGTTAAACCGGATTGAAATCAGGACAACCATTCAACCTAATTTTCTAAACTATCCTAACCAATATCTTCCACTTAATTAACCTTAACATCAACTTAATTTAAAAAAACCTAGTCGCCCTCCTACATATTTACTCCAAAAACCACCTTTAACTTTAAGAAACAATCTTTTCCACACCGCACTCCTAGCGGACACAACTGGAACCACTAATTACCATCAACTCAAGGGAGCAAGGCGGACTCAAATCATTCCGTGCTCGGCCAGCGCACCGGGCACCTGGAGGCACAACGATGTCTCCATCACGTTTTCCGCTCTTTTTCCTCCTGTTCGTTGCTCTCTCCAAATCAGAGCGAATTCAAAACACTGACGCCTTTTTCGCTAGAGATTCGATCAGCGCGTCGTCAGTTCGCCGTCCAACGGAGACCAGGCGAACTTTAGTCGCGTTCCCTCTCAACCTTAAACCACACGTCGTGATTAGAAACAGAGGACAGCCGTTACCGGAAGAAACTGAACCACAACCTGTGAATAGATTACAAGAGGAGGTAAGGATATTATAATATGGCATATTTTTAAAAATATGACGTCAAGGTCAAAGGTTGAGTGAATTAGGTAATGGGTTGAATAATGGATGATAAACTAATAAGAGATTATAGGAAATAATTACAGAAGTGAGCTTTTTTTAGTGGTTATGTGTATTTATCAAAGACGTGAAAGTAGCTTCCAATTCGAAACACGTTCTTAAATAACCTGAATTGCAATATTTAGTCTTAACGGGAAGCTAAAAACTGCATCGAGGCTAAGGAAAAAATCCTGTTTTAAGATCAACGGTTGAAAATAAAATTGACGATTGTTTGGTTTGTTTATTTATTATGTGGAAAATTTTATTATGGTATACACACGCATGAAAAGTAAAACGAAAAACGTGGAAATAATATGAAATTAGTCGTTGACGTGATGAAAAATAATTAAAAAAATTGTAACGTAATTTCTTTCGCAGATCAAAACAATCACTCGCATACGTAACCTCGATTTTTATTTAGAGCTTACAGCGATAAAATAAAAAAAATTTAATTTGTTTTAGTTTTATTTTATATAATAATGATAATAAAGTGCAGTGTGTGTTGTAGATTGGCGTTATAGTTTCGTGAAGTGGTTGTTGCGTTGTAAAATATACGTAAAGATTGTTATGACACATACTTCACACATGTTTCCGTGTCAAGTGAATGAGAGTTTATTGAATTTGCTCTTGAGATTTAACTGGGGCATTGTTTATTTGTTTGGAACATTGTTGAAATGTAAATTGTTAAAGAGCAAACTGTTCAGGAGCAAACTGTTCAGGAGGAGATTGTTGGACAGCAAATTTTTGAACAACAAATTTTTGAAAATCAAATTGTTAAAAAACAATTTATTTAAATCATATTGTTGAAATGTAATTGATTACTTGTTGTTCTATGTTAAATGAGATTAGTTAACTCGGGAGCACATTATTACATTTTTCAAGGTGAATGTTTGGTAACAATAAAATTGCATTGTTTGTAAAGTTGTAAAAGGGATAAAGACTTCTAAATTTCTTGTTTTTATGAATATTTTTTTGGATAATTATTAGAAACAGTCTTAATCCGGATGGTGTAATTTGCATATGAGAATGTAATTACCAAAAAATACCAAGCTTTACAAAATTAAAACTTAAAATATGTGATTTTTTGCTAATATAAAATTGGTAATAATATCACACAAAGATGTTATATGAGATTAGTGTTAATAGGCCAATAAGGAAGTAGCCTTTAATCACCCAAAAAATAAAGAAAATTTAACCTAGACTACTGTTAAATAACACTACAAAAGATTAAAAAACAATTCACACGCGAAAACAATTTCTAAAAAAACAAAAAAAGACATTAACCTCGAAAAATTATTAGCAATCAATTTAAATTTTCCCGTGCACCTCGTCCGCCATTTTCACTTTTGAATTCGACAATTCCTCGATCAAACAACAAAACCGCACGACATTCCGCGTCGTTCGATAAATTTTTTTCTTAATTTAAATTTCTCCGCTTTTGTGTTTTTTTAATCTGTCTGTCGTCGGGTGAAAGTGGAGGCCACGCGTTCGACGTTTTTAGGGCGATTTTTTCGAAAACGAGGCCACAGCCCTGGGCGGAGGAGACCTCACCCTGGTACGGAGCACGCGCAGTGAGAATTTGCGCTTAACGAGTTGTCTATCTGGCGAGGGGTTTAAATTCGTTTACAAGGGCGACAACATTTTGGAATATCAACTAAAAACGAGAAAACTAACTGGAAAATTTGTTATAAAAATTACAGGTGGGAAGCTGAAAGCAGGTCACAAGAAAAGAAACTCCAATAAAGCAAAACTTTTTCTTTTTGTTTTATGACAGGTGTCAAAAGTTTAAGGGCAATTTTTTTTTCACAAATTTTTGCATTTTTATAACCAAAAACTTAAATAGAAAAATAGCCTTTGATCTCAACTACCTGGTACCGCACTTTCTACCGGTATTGATTTGACCTTAAAATAGTTTACGGTGTAAAATGAAACGAGGAACCAAATATAACGGAATTTGTACTTGCACGCTGTGGTGCCTATCTCTTACCAACCAAAACGTTATTAACCTACCTATAAAATAATAAAAATTTCTTGAAAATAGCGAGGTGTAATTACGTCAACAATTAGACCTACTCTTTCTAATTACTTTTACTTTTTTACCGTAACTTGATTTTTTTTTATCTTATGCGCGCGTCAAGTAGATTTAAACTTAAGTTTAAATGGGTTACATACGTTTATTTCTGATTTTGTCTGCGTAGAAATTATTTTTTGCCAAGTTTATACTGGTTGATAACAGTTTTAATTGTTTAAAGCTAATTGCGATTGTTTAAAATTTGGTTTGGTTATTTGAAAATAGTTTTGAGTGTTCAAGAATGGTTTTGATTGTTCAAGAATGGTTTTGATTGTTCAAGAATGGTTTAGAGTGCTTAAACTATTTTCGATTGTTTAAAAGTGGTTTTGATTGTTCAAAACTAGTTTTCATTGTTTATAACTAAAATTTTGGGTATTTAAACTTGTTAAAACGCTTGTATTTACATACATAAAATAGTTTTTTGTGTCATTTTCATGAGTACAAAACACTTACAAATTATTTTTTAGACTAACAAGACCTAATTATTCTAAATTAAGGCAAAATATTGGGTCTGCAATAAACATATTTTTAGATTTAATTACAGTCTTCAACAAAACTATTCCGACAGAAAGTGTAACACCTAACTGGATTTAAAATAACTTGAATTTTAAGTTCCACAAATCATCGAGAGACTTAAATCATATTATTAAATTTTTTAAAATTAAAATTCTTTTGACTTCACAATAGACAAAGGCGAAAATAATTCGTCACGAGCGACTAAATTTTTTTAATAAGTGTAATAAATAAATTAACGGTTCATATCCGAGGTTGAAAACAATTTTCTTATGTGACTCGCTTAGGAACGCCCTTCGAATGTTCTTAATAATTTTTTTTCAATTTTCCTTTGGCGTGAGTTGACTGGACACTTACCTTATGCTATATGTTAACGTTGGTCTTAACTTGATTTTTATTCACCGCAGTTGACTCGAAGGCCGTGGCCTTGTTATAACAAAATAAAAAATAAAAACGTTAAAATTGAAAAATTGTAAAGTTGACCTGAAAATTTTGCTTTTGATCTACGATAAAGAACAAAAATTTTCCCTTACAATTTTTAATTTACATTAGTTTTTAGTAAGCATAGGCGAACTTTACTTGTTCTAGTTTCTAAATTTCGTTTCCTTTTCATCCTCATTTCCACTTTTTTTTTCTCTTGACTTATCGAAAACGCGACCTCAGTGAATTTATACACAGTGATTAACGGCTCATCTTCATCTAAAAAAACACCTGTTTTAGGTAAATCTCGACCAATTAGGTTTTTACGGCTCAACACATTCAGGTCACTGAATAAAATTTAAACTAATTTAACCAATTTTTAAACTAAATTTAATCTAAAAACGACAAACCCGACATGGTCTGTAAATCAATGTGAACATCGTTGTTCCATATTCTTAAAACTGTCCTTCGTTTTTTAACTTCGTTAACTTTTTTATTTTCGTTAATAAATTTAATTTAGGTGATGGCTGTGCATTTCCAGTTGGGAGTTGGCAATGACAAAAATTTTATTAAAATATGTCATCTGAAAGAACTAGAAATAAAAAGTGTAAGAAAAGTTTGGATATAAATATTAATAACTGGATGGTGGTCAAAATTTTCCATTTCGTGTGTCCATTCCCATAGGCTTCCTTTTCAATCTTCTCGTGGTATTTTTCTCGTCACAGTTACCTGAATTCTGTTTTTGAAACATCAAAAACATTTTACTCTTAGTTTTACCTTGTTATTTCGTCATCTAAATTTAAATTAAATTACCAAAAAAAAATTTGAGCGAAGTCAGAAATTTGTTGACTGTTTAAAACTATCAACAATAAATTTAAAGGTTAGCTTTTCAATTGTTTGTAACAATAAATTGTTAAAAAGTGTGAATCGGTACCAATTGAAAGTCAGTGTGACATTTTGTGATTAATTGACCTTAAGTTCGAAATTAAAGTAAAACGTTTATTAATCCCGGTAAATCGAACAGTTTTGGAATTTTAAAGTGTGTCACTTCGGTTTTTATGAGAAATAAAACTGGCTTCGAGCACGTATTAAAATCACAAATAAATCTCCACTTCCTATCAAAATTAGGCACAAATTAATTAATTGACGAGGTCGAATAATCTCACGTTAAAATCATATAATTTTTTATTTTCCTTTAAGAAAAATATCTCAACACAATGCGAGGAAAAAAACTTGACTTACGGATTTAAAATAAACTTTCCCTCGAGAACATAACAAACAACAAAAATACTTTCAAGGACATCAAGGCTGAGTAATTAATCATAAATTTAGTAATTTATAGTATTAATTTACCAATTAGAAACATAAAACTATTGTATTCAATTCCGAGTACAGCATAAATTAGTTACGCTTACGTTAGCATTAATCCAAAGAAAATCAACCGCACGGAAAATGCATTTTCACATTGGGCGTTAACGGACACTTTTACGGAAGTTTATGCATTAAAAAATGTGAAAAATGTAAAAAATGCGTTACGTTTGTCAAAAATGAACCAAAAACAATAGCGTATCATATCAGATTTCACTAGAATTTATTTATGTTTATTCATTTAAAGTGGTTATGCTCAGTCACTCAACCCACGCGCAAAGGACACTGAACTCGACTTACATCAACACAACTTTTGATTTCATTATTTCCACAACAATATTCAACAAAACACCAACTTAGTCGTAAAATTTTTACAAAAGTTACCCATTTTATAAAACTGGGTCACCTAATGATAATGATTCTAAACATCATCGTGTCACTGTAAACGGTAATGACCTCCAAAGTCATGTCAAAAGCAAATCAGTTCGTCAATCCAGATTAATTCGTTTCGATTTGACTATTGACCATAATCCCGGTCATTGCACGAGAATTAAATTCAACCTTAATTTTTCTATATATAACACTAAAATAACCTTACGTATGTCAATTTTAGTCATATATCATTTTGTATACGAGGTAATTATATATTTCCAAAGAGGTCATCTTATCTTGAGACTTTCTTGGAAACGTCTTCGAGTAAGAAAGTTGTACAAAAAAAAAGTCCAATTCATCAAAGAAGCTTTTCCCATGCGATAAGCACTCAAACTTTTTCTTACCCTGAATTTTCTTTCTAGTCTCAAGTGGCTTTTCTTTTTTATTGTTGGATGTAAAACTCTCTTTGACCCATATTGTATAATACCAAATTTAAACATTTGTAAGTTTGAAAGTACCGTGGAAAATTAATAATTTATACATTTCGTACAAGGACGCGAGTACATCGTACGTAAATAAGTAAATTCAATTTGTTAATGTTGGGAGGATTTGACTATAGAAATACAACACCTGATGATTATCGACTATTAAATATGTCAAAGTGACGCTTTAATAAATATGATTCACTTAATCGTTTTGTTCTAACGAATAAAACAAATTGGATACTCCCTTTCACGTGCCTTGCTTAAATTTTAAACCGAAAATATTTACTTTAAAACGAATATAAAATTTTAAGTTTGCCCAAAACGCGACAAGATTTTATTTACCACTTTTTTATATTAGGTCAGTACTAAAATTGTTTCGTGGGGACACCTACGTAAAGTCGTAATCGTGCTCTAGTTTTAATTGAACACAAAAGGAAGAAATTTTTTTTTAAAACTGATATAACTCGATTTTTATTTCCAGACCAGTTTTCAACAATAGAAAATATCAGTTGTTCTAAATTAGTTCCTCGACAGTGATATCTAATTTCGAATTACTGATTACTAAAATTACTCAACCATTTTTTTTTATTTTGAAGAGACGTCAACGAACGCAGATTGTCAAGTCATCGGAAGAAAAATCCCGGGGTCAGTTGGTGTTCGACTTTGATGGAGACAATCTAAATAATTTCCACGTACCGTTCGTCGTAAATGATCAACAACAAATTGTTTTTGATCAATTACCACCTGGTGTGAGTATCCAGTCATTTCCCTCACAACGTCCTACCCGAAGACGAAAACCAAAACCTAAGCCAAAACCAAATCCAAAACCTGAACCAAAACCTTCGCCTAAACCCAGACCCAATCCACACCCTCACCTTCAACAAAATATCTTTTATCAACAACACAATATCTTTTCTCAGCAACAGCTACAACAACAACAACAACTGCAATTGCAACAACAACAACAACAACAGCAGCAGCAGCAGCAGCAACAGCAATTACTCCTTCTGCAACAACAAGAACAACAAAGACAAAGACAGAAAGAAATACAACAGCAACGACAACAACGACGGAAGGAATTAGAACGGCAACAACAAAGACAGAAAGAGGTACAAGAACAACGCCAACGACAGAAAGAACTACAAGAACATCGCCAACGACAGAAAGAGCTACAAGAACAACAACAACTGAAAGAAATACAGCAACAACAACAATCCGTCCTGTCATCGACAGAACGTCAACAAACTTTTGTTGCGCAAGCGCATCCGCCGTTTGGTGAAATTGTACCTTACGATGGACCATTAGCTGCAAGACCTAGACCAAAACCAAAACCGTCTCAAAGACCTCGAACAAAATCCAACCGCCGTCGTCCATCGGCGTCACAATCATCAAGAACTGAATTGAATAATTTCAGAACTGCAGCTGCAACTTCTAAACCCACTTTTCGCAACAGTACCGTACTGCCACGACCAGTAGTTCAAACTACGTCAGCACTTCCTCCTCCATCGCCTCCACCGACGTTGACCAGACATTTAGACGAATTTTTTAGTGCGGTGCGGATTGAAACTCCAACTAGCACTCCATCCCAACGCGTTCGTTCAAGTACAAAATCACCATCCGTAAGAGCAAAAGCAGTACCGAAAGTGATTAGTCCAACGATAACCATCCACGGAGATTCTGGAACTAAGAGAGCTCGATTAAAACAAACAAATTTATTTGAAGTCTCGAGCGACAGTTTCGATGTACCAGTATCGCACGTATTACCAAAATCCCCTACTCGTACTGGAATCAACCCTCAATTTGTGGAATTTTCAAGTCTTACAACCGAATCGGCAACGACGATGAGACCCACAATCACAGCTTGGAAAGGAACGCCAAAATTTCGAACCATTCTTCACCCTCCTCCGTTGTCTCTGCAGACGGCTTTGGGGAGACAGCGAGTGACTTCCAGAATCGCGTCAACAGCAGCTCCAGTTAAAGTACCTGTACGTCGAATCATCGTGTCCACTACTGAAATACCGACATTCCTTGTAGACGACTCCCACAGTTTCGAAGATGTCCCACGAGTGACAACAAGAACGAGAACTGCAACTCGTAAAATTCCGACTCAAACTCAAACACGAAGGAGAATCGCTGTAGCTAAAGTTCCAGTCAGTAAATCTCCTCGAGTTTTTTTCCAAAGTGAAGAGGAAGAAGAAGAAGATGAACAAACTTTTGCAACGACTAAAAGAAAATCAAACAGGGATCAAGTTAACGCAATCACTCCGTCTCCCCCTTCGACGTTGAGTGACAAAAACAATAATCCACTTCTTGCAAGAACTCATCACAGGAGTAGAGAGTGGAAAGGGGTCGACGAACCCTTGTTTCACGGGCCCACTGTGGAGAAATTCAGGAATCGAAACCGATTTGTTCAAAAAGCAGTCTCAAATAAGCGGCAGCCGTTTGTTATTACAGAATCTCAGACGTTGTCGCCGGATTATTTGGATATCGAACCGGCGTCCGAAGTTGACAACGTCCCCACAGAATCAGATGAAGAAGAACCAGCATTGAGAGCGCCTGAAATTAATTCTAGAGTGACAACCCCATTGCAGAGTCGGTTTGTCGATGATTCTGTAGAAGATTTTGGTGACGAAAATTCGTACGAAGATGAGTTTGCCTATGATGACTACAACGAGCCAACAACGATGCCAACAACAACAACCAGGATGACGACAAGGAAGGTTGGGTTTTTCCCGCAAAAAACTCGACGTCCAGGGATTAAACCAAGACCAGTTACCCAACCGTTGCAACAAAAATCATTTTGGAATACTGTGTCCAAATCTCCCACTCCAAAACCAACGAAACCAGCCATGACGTCAATGAGGGATTTCCAAAACTCGAAACCAACGCGTCCAAAAGACCCGTAATAATAATACTCGTAAATTTCATTAATTCAGACATTGATTTTGAACAAATATTTTTTTTACAAGGGACTCAGCTACGACAAAACTAGGAAAATGTGATAGAAATGCTTGCAGATTACCATATTGTTACTGCGGTGGCGCTGCAAATCCAGGTTTTATTTTCCTTCCTACTTTACCTTTAAAAAATTCAATATTTTTCTTTTTATTAGGAGGGTTTGAACCATCGGAAACTCCTCAGATTATCCTATTGACGTTCGACGACGCAGTGAATGACCTCAATTGGCCTCTCTATCAAACGCTCTTCTTCAGTGGAAAGACCAATCCAAATGGATGTCCTATTCTTACCACTTTGTATGTCAGTCACGAATGGACCGATTACGGGAAAGTGGAAGCAATGTACGCTGCTGGACACGAAATCGCGTCACACTCCATCAGGTTAACAAAAAATAAAACCAAAAATGAAAAAAAAATCAATTTACCAATTTGTTTGCATGACAAATTATATAAAGTACGGTAACCTGGAATTTAAAGTACGAGCATAAATTTTGTCATGCAGACTTGATGCTTGAGTTTTAGAAGGATGTTGTGCAATTTAAAATCATACTGGACTGTAATTTCCGCTGCGAGTGGCGCAGAATGCAATATTACATCGAACGATTTGTACTGCCTCAGACATCACAATAATTCGATGTCTGTCAAAATCATTTTTATGTTGAATTTGGCAAGTGAAGTTACTTGACAGCCATGTAAACAACATTTCATTCGTACCAAAACAAGAGAGATAAAAAAGAAAATTCTAAATTATTCTTGAGTTGGCCTTTTGAGTATGATTTTGTATTGCAGTGATGTTGACTGCACTCGCACTATTTCCTTCTAACTGTTTATTACTGTGTAACAGCGTCAAACTTTACTAAATTTTATTTCCTTTTTGTAGCCACGGCGACGGTGCAGGATATTCGAAGCAAAAGTGGCACGACGAAATCTATGGTCAAAAAGAAATCTTATCCCGCTACGGAGGTGTCAAATCACACGACATTCACGGAATGCGAGCACCGTTTTTAGCAATCGGAGGTGATAAAATGTTTGGTATGCTTCACGAGGACAATTTCACTTATGATTCCAGCGTGACCATCCTCGAAAACAAACCACCTGTGTGGCCTTATACTTTAGACTACGGTTTCCCACACGAATGCTCTATTCCCCCGTGTCCCACCAAATCGTATCCTGGGTTGTGGGAAATACCAATGGTGTCTCTAACCGATTTAAACGGTGGTAGTTGTAGCATGGCTGATAGTTGTTCTTACTCAACGACTGCCGATGGCGTGTACGAAATGTTAACATCTAACTTTCTTCGCCATTACGAATCCAACCGGGCTCCTCTAGGATTATTTTATCACTCCTCCTGGTTCCTCACTCCTCACCGCAAAGAGGGTTTTTTAAGATTCTTTGAACAAATTCTTCAACAAGATGACGTCTATCTTATTACAAGCATGCAGATGATCGAATGGATGAGACGACCGACGCCACTCTCTAAAATAAAAAATTTCGCGCCCTGGCAGTGCCAAGGAAAACCACGCCAACCAGCTTGCAGGATTTCGAGGGAATGTAGTATTTCTTTCAGGGGTGACATGAGGTCGTTCCGAACATGTGGAGAATGTCCTTCCATTTACCCGTGGGTTGGTAAGACTAATGTTTAATGTAACGTGATTTGATTTTGGGAATTTTTTCGCTTTATGATATGTAATGGGGACTGTTAGATTGGAATGATGATTTAATTTATTGGAATGACGTTGATAGATGTTGTTTTTTTGGGGGGGGGAGGGGGGGGTTAGATTTGGTGGTTTTATTTCTTAGTATCGTATTTTGGTTATTTTTTATTAATTCTTTTTCCACTTTGTTTTATTTGAAATAAAACCTGGTGTTTATTTGAATTATTTTTCATCGTGTGAAATCCGTTGTGCTGGATGTTCAGGTTTCATTAAATTTCCATTTCACTTTTAACAAAATAAACAAAAAAATAAAGTGACAGTTAACTGATTAAACGTTAATTTACATTTTAAAAATGTAATAATCTATAGTCCTCGTTACATTTTTACTCTGAGTATGAGGTATTTCTGGTATTTCATCGTTTTATCTTCTCATTTATGTTGACTATATATCGCTGAAAATTAAAATCTTATTTTTCACTAATGATTTGTTGCAATAAGCTATGTAAAAATTGCGGTAATTGAATATAATTGAATTGTAACTTTAAGTTATGTCTGTAAATGTTGTGAATACATGCTTACATTTTAAAATACAACAAATTGTATTTAAACAATAAAAATTGGCGCTTGTTCAAATAGAAAAATTACCTGTACTGTTTTGTAACAAAAAGCAATAAAAAAAATCCAATAAAAAATCATTTTATATTAAAAAATTGCTGTTGCTGTGTACTAAACCTACTTGTATATGGAGGTAAGTGTTTTTGAAGTTGAAAACACTTATTGACCAATTTTATCAACGATATCCTGGTGGCAAGGACAAACTACTTTTAGTAATATTAACTTTATTTCACTCGGAGCGCCTATTTATGGCGATACAGAATCAAATTTTGAACGATATGACAAGTTGTTCAGTTTTGGTGAAGCTTTCTAAACAGAAGCCAAAAATTTCCTCAGGGTTATTCGTTTAAAATGGAAATGTCCTGATAACTGACTCACACTTCAATGCACAAATGCAAGGACGAAGATAATGGATTAAATTTTATCTAAGAATAAAGAAACAAAATTTGCAATACAGATCACGGACTTTTAATTGTCTTGAATAAACGTGATTGTATGAGTAACCCACAAAAACGCCCCCTCTAGGCATGTGGTGACGACTGGTGGCGACTATTGATAACTTCGTTATCTGTTACCTTGGAGATAATAATCAATGAAAACATTAATGTATACATTTTTAAGCAGTGGCATCCAGTACAATAATTATTTTATAATTCTATAATTCAAGGTTTTAAAATTAATTATTTTATTAAATTACTTTTCGCTATTCATGACATTGGATTTAAAGTGACGTCGTAAATAATAAAACGGTACTTTTGGCGATTAGCTTTGCTACCGTTGGTTAAATATACTGTACCGATAGGTGATAGCATTATTCGTTTTAAATGAAATCGTGTTTTGTTAACATTGTACGCGCTCCATGTATATGTGTTCGTAGTACATATTCGTAGAAATAGGTGGCAGTAAAATCGAACGTATTTTCAGTCTCGTCCACGTCAGAAACCAAATTTCTCAAATGTTAACTACGTAATTGATATAAAACTGAATTTCTCTCAATGGCGTTGGTTGCCTAATCCACTCTATACCCTGCGTGCTGGTTACAAAGTAAATATTTAGTACTGTAACATATGTAGCATCAACAAATGGTCCATAAACATTAAAAAGCCAGCCAATATTCACAATACCTGAATCACATATAATTACCAACACGATTTTAAAACAAATTAAGACTGTCACATTCATTAAAATAAAGACCAAATCAAAACTCACAATTCACCTAAAGTTGGATGGGCTTAATTGGAAATATGGCAAGATGATTTGGTAAGAGCGATAGGGAAACATTCTGTATACTGCTGTAAGAAAGTGGAATTTTAAGAGAAACCGGTGGATTTTATTACTGTTGGCCCGATTTGAGAAGAAGTGAAAGAGTGTAAATGAGCAGACAACAAAATGACTGCTCGGAAGAGGATGGGGAGAATTTGCTTTTGTATTCAATCAATACTACATTCGTAAGTGCTACAATGAAGTCTGAGAAGTATTGGAAAATGCAGTATGACAATCTCCTTGTGGTTGATCCCCCAAAATGTGGAAACGTGAAAATTTTATATTGCTAATGACAATACTTACTACCACACGACGTCCTATGGATATCAAAATTATGCCCACAATGTCCAAAAGACATCCGAGAAGATTTTGACACCCTTAGGATATCCGAGAGGATTTGGACATTCTAAGGACATCCTAAAGACGTCAACATTGTATGATACGTGGACATCCAAAATTCATCCAAATTTTCACATCCATGGGATTTCAGCATTGGATGAAGTACGGGCATCCAAAACTCATTCCATTTTGGAAGTCCCTTGGACTTCCACAAAAATACAACTAAGGACTAGGAATAGTACATGTTGGCTAAGCAGAAATTGTTAATTCTAATCAGTGCTTGAATTCATTAGATCTTGTTGCACAAAATTAAAGAGTTAAATCCTGAATTGTTTGCTCAGTAAATACAAATTTTCTCCTACCCAAAATAATTAATTTTCTGTCGCCACTCCCATGTATATAAAGTGTCATCCGTGTTATTTTGTAACAACAAAAAGACACATTTTGTTGTACAATCTAAAATATAAACAGTCATCGAAAACATGAAATTGACTGTACATTTCAAACGACAATGGAGTAAATTTAAAATCAAACTATTAATAGATTAAAATTTATTAACAGTTTTAAAATATGGTTTTCTTTTTATTAAGTGAAGAATTTAAACAATGCTAATACTTTTTCCTTTATAATTAAACGAATTATTAACATATTCGTTTAAATTATACAAGAAATTCAAGAATCCTTAATTTACTTGTGTTGTGCGAAGTTATCATTTTTTATTTTTCATTACATCATCCCAAAATGACATTATATGGTCGTTCTTGAGATATTAATGATGGATCCGAAATGACATTCGATGGACGTCCATTGGATAAAAATTCAGGACCCAAAATGACATCTGCGGCACGACTTTTTGACGTGATTTAGGGGCCGTTCACATATTACGTCATCAGTAAGGGGGGGTTTCAACAGGATGACGGTCTGATGACACAGAGGGTTGAGGAAGTTTTCAAAATGATGACACCATCAAACAAAATATTGTACTGCTCAGAAAAAATTTTTAAGCTTAACAGAAATAAAAAAAACTACCAAAAAATAGACTTTCAGTGTTGTTTATTTGTAGCAAAAAAAAAAATTTTTTGTCGAAGTCCGATATATGCACTGTAGTTTGCAATTTATATTAGCCGTTGTAAGTTTAAAACATGCTTTTTGGCTTTTGTCACGCATGGAGCTATTAAGGGGTTTTAAAAATGGGGTGATTTTCTGATTGTACGATTTTGTTCAAAATCATAATCATCCTACTTATGAGTCCCAGGCACTTCCCGCTTGGGTAGTGGTGCAGCACGCTTTGATTGCGAGGCTGGGATTGGTCAGACATATAAAATCGTTGACCACAATCGTCAAAATCATGGTTTGAGACAATTGTATACAATCGGATAATTGCCACAACGATTATTCAACTGAGAGCTAAAAAGTGGACACGTGACAATCGGGTCACAATCATAATCACCACAAGCAGACAATCGGGTCACAATCATAATCACCACAAGCAGACAATCGGGTCACAATTATAATCACCACAAGCAGACAATCGTGTCACAATCATAATCACCACAAGCAGACAATTGGGTCACAATTATAATCACCACAAGCAGACAATCGTGTCACAATCATAATCACCACAAGCAGACAATCGACCATTTTTGAAACCCCTTATTGTGTCATGATCATCCACCATTTATACCGATGCGGGATTTGCATTTTGCATTTTAATTGCAATATTGTTTGTCACGAGTGTAACTACCCATTCTCTAAATTCTTTCAATGGCGAATTACAAGGTTTTGTACAATACTTTTATGCTAGCGCATCCCCAAAAGAATAAAGTTGACGCACAAACGGAATTTAATCAAATTTGGAAAACATAAAAATGACCAGGAAAAACAAAATGAATTACTGAAATCATGGAAGGCCAAAACTCTCAAGACGAAAGCGACATTATTTGCAATGTGGGGCAATGTAAGTGTTTATTTAGTAATTATGTAGCTGCTGTATTAAATTGAAATTCAGTGGTACATTTATCACATTTTGCCATAATTAAAATCACTAAATTTTACAAATTGTGTAATTAAATAGGAAAAATGTAGTGATGTAAATTCCCACTTCGTTCATTACCTAATTTTTCTCATTTCCAGGCTACATCGAAGGTCGCATCTACTACGTAAACTCTAACAACGTATAATGAAGTGCCAGCAACATTACAACTGCCGTTGGTGACTGCAGACACTTCGTGCTCACCTGCACCTAAAGCCTACACCTGCTCAGGCCAAACTAAACACTGGTTTAGCTGCTGCGAAAGAAGACCTTACAATTCTCTTATTATGGAAAGATAGTGCTTGTCAGACTTTGAATGATTTGCATACATCACGAGAGCAAGAACGATTTGAGCCTTCTCGATCAGAAACATACTTACACCTAATTCCACGATCATCAGATTCACACCAGGGGCAGCACCATATAAATATAGTACGAGTAAAATTATGTCGAGCCAAGTCCAGTAGCCATTCATTTCATGTAGATACAAAGTTTGCCAAGGCAACAATTTCGCATTTAGAACAATTAGCTGTACTGTTGTCATCTAACACATTTTTCTGTCTGTTGATGACAAATGCTGTGTACCTATTGGTATTGTTGCCTGTACAAAACAGGCACCATTTTTAATGCATCTAGAGTACTGGATCTGTCATCCCGATCACGATTTTGTCAAAGCAGAGTGCCATAAATTAATCCCCAGTGTGTATGCTGGGATAAAAATAAATGATGGAGTGCCTGGTGACCTTCACCTAGTATCCTATTCTGGACCAATGTATATAACCATATGCTCCAGCAAACACAATTCTTTGTCAGCTGAAATGCAAGCATTCAAAATGTACTCGAATTAGAAGAATTTAAAGACCTGACTTGAAATTTGGATTCGTCTATCAAACCAATCGTTACAATCATGTCTGATGAAAATCCTTGGTACGAGAAGGTTCAACTCCACGCAATTTAACACTGTAAACGAAATGATTTGGATGCAATCTTATTGGCAACCAATGCTCCAGGAAGATCTGCGCATAATAGAGTTGAGCGACGGATGGTTCCTCTAAGTCACCAGTTAGCAGGCCTTGTTCTCAAACATGACACTTTTGGAAGTCACCTTAATTCAAATGGGAAAATGATTAGTACACAGCTTGAGCACTAAACCTTCAGAGCAGCAGGAGAACTACTAGCAGAGATATGGAACGGCTCGAAAATCGACGGATGGCCCATGAAGGCAGAATATGTCGCTCCTGTAACTAAAGAAATAGCACCAGACAATTTACCAAGTGAAGATTGGCTAGCAGTTAATATTCGCAGAAGTCTATACATGCTGCAAGTGGTGAAATGCAATGACTCTTCATGCTGCCAACCATGGCAGTCATCATATCAAACAATACTACCAGTTTCACCCATTCCTGTACCATTGAAAATGAAAGTTTCAAGGACTGCAGGAAAATTCATGACACTCCCGATGACGATTACCTTTGGAAGTCGCCTGAAAGGATTATCTATGAAGGAAACTGGGTTTTCAACACTTCCATGTGACTATTTTCTTCCATCTACCACGGTTGAAGAATTGCAGAAAAAAACGTGTAAATGTGGAATTTATAGGTGCACATTGAAAGGAACAATACGACATAAAAAAGTTTGTTGTCATGCCAGGAAAGATGTTCGACAACACCTCGTAGTAGAAAGAATGTGTCCAATACATATTGCTGCTCATTAACAGAGAGAACTAATGGCTCAATTAATTTCCAGAAATGTCGAGCGGCTGGATGAAGACCAATGCGACCTGAGTGCGATTGATGAAACTCAACAAACAGAGAATGGGGGAGATAATATTCCCAAAATTGCAATTGAAGAAGCCCTTCACCCCATTTGGACTTCTGACGTACAGTAAATGTGTATTCTGTCACTGTGTAAAGTGATAAGCGATCCCGCGTTGTACGGGTCTACAGTGTACTGACACTGGATGGCTCATCTGGTGGGACACTGGGCACGCCAGTTCAGCTTGAACTGAGCTCCTCAAAATTTTGGTGAATTTTCGCGTTTTTTGAGTGTTTGGACCCAGATTTTTTGCTTTGAACTCTTCATGGATGTTATTTTAACTTTTCATGGGCGTTTGGGGTTGGTTTTGAGTGCTATTTTGTGAATTTTGAGTGTTTTTTGACATCGTGAGTGATCGCCTGCCTCCGCCTGGCCATTCCTTTGTCCTCCGCTCTATTTGTGCTCGTATTTTTTGACTGAGTGTTTCGATTTTTTATTGCTTTAGCTCATTCGATAGGCCTTGCTCGTGGCTCTCGATTGAGCACAAGTTTTTAATTTTTAGTGTATTTTTGATTGATTTATTTGTGTCTGAAGTTTTGAGGTGGGGGAAAATTTTTTCGAAAATTGGTCTCCAACTTGGATCGTTCTTGATACGTTTTGATTGGGTTTTGTGACGTCACATTGGTGTAGGTGACGTGTTTGTGTCGTCACTGGTTCTTGAATTTTGTGTTTTTGATTTATTTTTGGGAATTCTTGGATTAAATCTGAGATTTCTTTTATTGTATATAGTGTTTTAAAATTTTTAAGTGTATAAAGTGTAAATAATTTTTAAATTTTAAATTTTTAAATTTTAAACCTGATTGTCTGATTTGACTCTCAGGTTCTTTTGTAAATAACACAAATCAGCAGGAGTTTTATTTGGGTCTGTCCCCTGGTGGGTGGTTCAATTTTTCTTTGGGTGTGTTTTGTGTTGTATTTATTTATTTTATTTAACTAATTCGAAATGGAGGCTTTGCTTGCAACGGCTCCCAAACATTTGGTGGCCCGTATTACAGCTATTGTTGAGGCTAGGGCTATTAATATTGATAAAAGGGTAGATCAAGAGGTGACTGCTCATCGTAAGGAGACCCCTTCGATGACCCCTGGGGCGATTCGTTCCGACGGTGCTAAGGTCAGAAAAGCAGTTGAGAAATTGGAATTTGATAAAGCATGGGTAATGGCGGAAAAGGAGTACATAGAAGCCGCTGTGGGGAGAAAAGGGATGGAGGATTTGTTTGGTGCTCATCCGGGGGATAGCGCTAGTGGTTTGCCAGCGCGTGTTGCTATACACCCGGTGGGGGATGGAGTGCCGAGTTTGACTCAGACTCCGACACCGAGTCAGAGTGTTGTATTGGGAACGGCCCCTGTTGGTAATTCCGTCGGGTCTGGCGTTGGGGTGTCCTCTCCGGTCATCTTTGATGGGGGAGTGGATATCTTCGCCCTGGACTCGGCGGGTTTGTTGAAACAGTTTTTTGCCTCTATCGATGATGCGAGGGCGGCAACTACGCGGGAGGTAAACTCCAAAATTAGTTTTAACAAGGTAGACCGGGCCCAGGTTGGTCGGGCCCTGGATTCATTGTCTAGAGTGTTTTACCTCCTTCTTGATAAGACTAAGTCTATGGAACTTGAGGTCGCGAAGAGGGGAGCTCTGGGGAGGGCTCCGGTTTGTAACATCTTCCTCGGGGAGACTGGGGTGAGACCTGGTTTGAATGCTACTCCGACTTTCAGCCAGGTTGTTGCTGCGGGCAGGAAGCGTGGTGTTGCCCGCAAAAGGTCCGTGGTCACCGTGGTGGCCTCGGGAGAGGAGGGGGGAACCCCGGTGACGGTTGGTGACTCCGGGGCCTCGTCCTCTAAACGGCCCAGGCTGGGAAGGGGTGTCGTGGCTGGAGGGGCGATGACTCCGGGACCGAATGGTGTTGGGGTGGGGTCTGGTACGCCTAAGAAAACTTATGATGATCCTGCTAAGCTGACCAAAATTAAAGGAGTGCGTTACACCACTATACTTACGGCGAGGGAGGGTCTCGCCGATGCCAATTTAGTTAGGCGAGATCTGAAGTCGGTCGTTGATATCAATAAATTGGGAGGTGGTTTGAAATCTGTCTGGCCCTTATCAAATAATAAAGTTGTTATTGAGAGTGTTTCTCAGGACCAGAGAGATAAGTTGGTTGGTATGCTCGAGGGGAATCCGAAATATGAAGTTTCTGATTTTCGGGCCAGAAACCCGGTGGTTTTGGTCACTGGGGTTGATGGTGACATTGTGTTGGGGGATCTTAAGGATGAGGTAAGGGCTCGTAATGAGGCTTTTGTGGCTCGGGTGGGGCTTGACAAGTTTGAGGAGGGGTTCAAAGTTTTACGGTCTAGGCCGTGTCGGAACCCCTCCAAGAAGAATTTTATTGTGGAAGTGACCCCGGTCGTCTTTGCTGTATTAAAAGAAATTGGCAAACTTAATATTGGTTGGACGCGGCATCTGGTCGAGGAGTTGATCTCTGTGACCAGATGTTATAAATGTAATGCCTTTGGTCATGTGGCCAAGGGCTGCGTCTTTGAATACCAACGTTGTGTCCGCTGTGGGGGTAATCACCCTGCACGTGATTGTAGAGCGGACGCTCCTGACTGCTCAAATTGTCGGGAGAAGAAAGTTAGTGTTGGTAAGCGCTGTCACCGGGCTGATGACCCCAAGTGCCCGGTGGCAGTGTCGCGATTACATCTTGTCAAAGAAAGAACTGATTATGGCAGGACGGCTTAGACTTTTACAAATTAATTTGGGTCGTGGGGCGGCTGCTACGGCAGCTGCTCAAGAAAAACTTTGTCGTTTTGATATTATTTGCATTCAGGAGCCCTGTCCCTCGACCAGGTTGGGGTCCTGGCGGGGGGCAGTGGTAAATGATCGTCCGGATGCGAAATGCCGCACTATTGTAAGGCCCGGGATCCCGTTCCTCTCTCTGGTGGAGTTTCAGTCGGTTAATCTTACTGTGGCTCTGCTTGGGGAGGGGGCTGGGTCCTGGGTGTTGGTTAATATTTATGCCGAGCCAACGGGAAATCTTGAATCTATATTGGGAGTTGTGGCTCGAATTTTGAATTTGTATACTTGCCCGGTCGTGTTGTTGGGAGATTTTAATGCCCAGCACACGGCCTGGGGAAGTCTTGATGTAAACCCGCGTGGCCAGGGGGTGTTTGATTTTGCTGTCCGCGGGGATCTCTTGATTTGTAATGACCCCGGGTGTGGTCCTACGTTTTTAACGGGGAGAGCCCGGGGATTTATTGATTTAAGTATGGTTCGTGGTGTTGGTGACTGGGACTGGGGTGTGATGGAGGATGAGTCTCTGAGCGATCACAGATATATCGCCCTGAGTGTGTCATTGGAATTGCCCGGGAGGGGAGCTCCTCCCCGGTATGATTGGAGGCGGGCGGATTGGGTCCGGTTCCGAGGTGAGTTGAGTGTATTGGCTCGTGGGGCTGCTGCGCCGGGGGATGTTGAGGCTCGGGCAGCGTCCTTTCAAGAGTTGTGTCTTGATGCGTGTCGTCTAGCCGTGCCAGTCCAGCGGCCGGCTAGAAAGTTTAAGGCCGCGCGCTGGTGGAAAGATGATCTTTCGCGAAGGCGCGCGGCGGTACGTAGAGCACGTCGTCGGTTTCAGAGGGAGAGGGACCCGGTTCTTCGGGCGACTCTCCTGATGGCCTTTAAAGTTTAACGACGTGAATATTCCGATGCGATTATTGAGGCAAAGGTTTCGTCTTGGCGGGCCTTTTGTGAGACCAACTCGTCTGGTGATCCCTTTGGTCTGCCATATAAGATCATGGCGGGCAGGGTTCGGGGTCACCAGGTGCTGACCTCTGTTCGTCGTCCCGATGGCACATGGACGGGTGATTCTGTTGATACACACCGTGCATTGCTTGATAGGTACTTCCCTTTTGATACTGTTGATTGCCCGGGGCATTTGGTGATGAGGCGGCGGGCGGGGGAGGCCCCGACGGGTGGTGATGACCTCCTATTTGGGGAGGAGGAGCTCTCCCGGGTTGTCGCCTCTTTTCATGTTGATAAGGCGCCGGGCCCGGATGGGTTACCTGCCGCCGCCCTGAGACATATTTTGCTGGCTTGTCCTGGCTATTGGTTAGATCTTTTGAATAGTTGTCTGGTCTCTGGTGTCTTTCCGGAGATCTGGAAAAGAGCTGCGGTGGTATGGATCCCGAAGGGAGGGGGCGATTTTAGACCTATTTGCCTTCTCCCGGTGTTGGGGAAGGTGCTGGATAAGCTCTGCGCGGGTAGACTCACTCATTTTTTGGAGCGCAATGCCCTTCTCTCGTCCTGTCAGTTTGGGTTTCGTAGGGGCCGTCAGACTGTCGGGGCAGTGGAGGTGTATTTTGATCATGTTGGGGCGGCGCGGGGGGGTGGCTTGCACTGCCTCGCCGTGGCGCTAGATATTAAGAACGCCTTCAACATGGCATGGTATCCCGCTATTTTGGCCCAACTTTTAGACTTTAACTGCCCTCGAAATTTGTGGGTGCTGCTTCGTAGTTTTCTCGACCATCGCTCGGTTGTTTCGGGCGAGGTGCGGGTGGAGACGGAGCGGGGATATCCCCAGGGATCGTGTTTGGGCCCCGTATTGTGGTTAGTTTTAATGGAATCCTGGTTCGTGGGGGTCTGGGAGTCCCTTGGTATGGAAGATCGGGTGCAGGCCTTTGCGGATGACTCGCTAGCCTTGCTGTGCGGTCCATCCGCGAGGGCGATTGAAAGAAAATGGGACCGGTTTTGGGACTCCTGTGAGGACTGGGCCAGTTCCGTTAAGCTCGAATTTAACATCGGTAAAACGCAGCTTTTGTTTCATCCAGCGCGTGACATTATGCGGGGTCCTGTGGTTCGGGCTGGGGGGCGATTGCTTTCCCTTGGCCTTGAAATGAAGTACCTGGGGCTCATGATTGACCCGAAGTTCTCTTGGTTGACTCACGCCAAGTATATCCAGGGGAAGGTCCTGGCCATGGCCGCTCGGCTGTTTTTGGTCAGTGGGTCGGGTTGGGGCCTGAAGAGGGCAGTTAGAAGGGTTATATATGCTCGGGCCGTGCTGCCCATGTTATTATATGGGGCAGAGGTGTGGGGGCGAAGAGCTAAGGACTCCAGGATCGTTAAGCGCCTGGACTCCGCTCAGCGCCCCTTCTTACTAACCATGTTGTCGGCGTATCGAACGACCGCCAATCGCTCGATACAGGTTTTGTCCGGTTGCGCCCCGTTGTACCTGCTTGCGAGTGCACGTTATGGGTTGCGCCGGGCACGTCTTGGTCGGAACGATTTGGACATCCCGGTCCCGGTTTTTGAACGCCCGCACCCGGCAAGTGCGTTTGAGTTTGGCGTGCGATTGGCGGGTGCGGAGGAGATTCGTGCGGACATTGCGATTTATACTGATGGTTCTGGTATTGCGGGAGGTGTTGGGTCGGCTTTTGTCGTTTTTGTGGATGGTCAAGAATGTCAGGTGTGGGGCCGGCGCCTGCCTGGGAGCTGTTCTGTCTTCCAGGCGGAGTTGCTGGCCTTGCGTCAGGCTGTGGCCAGGGCGCTTGCTTTGTCCCGTGTGGGTCAGTCGATTTTGATTCTATCTGATTGCCGGTCCGCACTGGCGGTGGTGGCCAGTGGGGATGTCAGCTACCGCTGCGCCCTCGAGGCATGGACTGATCTCTGTGCATTGAGGGGGCGCGGGGTAGTTGTCAATCTGGGCTGGGTTAAGGCCCACGCGGGAATTGTTGGTAATGAGAGGGCGGACGAGGAGGCGAAGAGGTCCGCCCAGATTGGCGAGTGCCTAGATTATCCGGTGCCGTTGTCATCTTTGCGGCATCGGGTGCGTGGCGAGTTGAGGGTAGCTTGGCAGGAGGCGTGGGACGTGGCGTCTACGGGCCGCATCGTATATACTTTTCTTCCGGTGGTGCCATTCGACTGGGACAGTTCTTTGTCTGGTCGGGTGGTGCACCTGGTTACGGGGCATGGCCCATTTAATTGTTACCTCGCTCGTTTTAATCTGAGCGAGGGAGTTGCTCTCTGTCCTTGCGGACAGGGTAGCGACGATGTTAACCACGTCCTGTTCGACTGCCAATTGCCAGCCCGTGCAGGGGCGCGGAGTGACTTTGCTCGCTCTTGTGTGTCTGCGGGGATCGGTTGGCCCGGTATGAGAGCAGACTATTTAACCCCGGCGATGCTGGAGCATTTTGTTCGCCTCGCGGGTCGACTTGTTTTTGACTATTGATGTTGTTTGTGTTTTTGGGTGGGTGTTTTTTGGAGTGGGGGTGTTTCCTTATGGTTTGTTTAGCCGTTGGTGTGGTTGGCGGCCGGGGGGCGCGGCGGTGGATCGGTTGTTGAGTCGATTGGCTGATTCCCCTCTGCGCTTCCCTGCCGAGTTTTACGTAATCCCGTTGGTTCCACACTGTCGGCTGGGGTGGGTGAGTCCCTTCAGTTTCGGTTCCCTGGGAGCAGGGCCTGACCTCTCGGGGCTCATCCTTCCCGTCGTTTTGTTGGGTTGTTCTAATTGGTTGTTTTCTTGATTTGGATTTGATTTTGTAATTTTGGATTTGTTTGTGACTTGGTTGTTTGGTTTTGTTGGCTGCGGTCCCTGCTGGCTTTGCGGGAGGGGGTTTGGAGGGATGTATGAGTCGAAGGTTCCTCCTTCCCTGCGGCTCCTCCCGCTGTCAGGGTGACCGTTGGCCTATCCGGATCAATGTGTTGGACTGTTTTGTTTGGTTTCTTGTTTTGATTGGTTTATTGTATTTGTTGATTAGGTTTTGTTGGCCGTTAAGGCCAGGTGGGTTTGCCGGGGGGTGGCCTTGGGTTGTATGAGTTGAAGGTTCCTCCTTCCCTGGGGCACCCTCCGGACTTACTGTAATTCCGTTGGTCCCTGCCTGGTCGGTCGTGGTGACGTGAGCACCCAGTACGAGCTTTTTGATTTTATGATTAATTATTTTGTGGGATCTTTGTTGTCCTTTGAGTTGTCTTGTGTCTTTATTATGTTTTGTCATTTGAATTGTATTTTGGGGGTTTAATTTAATTACTACCTTTGGGTGGTTTTGTTGTTTTATGTACTTATTTGGTTTTGCCAAGCCTAATTTAAAACTGGAATGTTGTGGTGCTTGCACCGGGGTTGGGGGGTTGTGGTTGTTGGGGTGGTAGATGGTTGCAGGTGGCCCGGATGCTTTTGCGGGTCGGGCGGAGGCAGAAGTTAAGTGTGTAAAGTGATAATTAAATAAAAAAAGTCACTGGTTTTAGTTAATTTATATTTTTTTTATAAATCACAGAAATTTCACTTAAATTAACACTAATTTTAATGCATGCTTTATACCAATCAGGCATAATTAACGAATTGTTGGCACAAAAATTCACATGAAAAATTTTGAGATTTTTGAAAATGATGACGTCGACATGGGGGTGGGGAGGGGTTAGCAAGTTGATGACGCCCTGATGACGAGGGGGAGGGGGGTATCTGAAAAGCTCAATTTTCTGATGACGTAATATGTGAATGGCCTCCTAGCTGACTATATGGGAAACACCCTAAAACGTTCCTGCTTAAAACTTCACAATGTGTGGACAAAAGTATGCATTGACAGGATTCCACGTAGGTTTGGAGTGTTAACTTTTCAAAAATAATACTTAGTATTTATTTACCTATTGTAATTCAAAGCATTGAAAATATTTTTCAAGAGTTTTAAACAAGAAATAGTAGTCCAGTTCTAGTTTTCTACTTGCAACAAAAAATAAAGTAAAAGTTTTCTAGTTTAGTATCCATAAATCTAACAACTATAAAATATTTTATTTTTTCTTTGTGTTGAAAAGAAAAGAGACTACAAAAAATTCTCTAACTATCAACAATGAATAGAATTGCAAGTCTTCGTCGTTTTATGGGTTTTTGTATTATGCGACGGTCGGTCCTAGTGTTAAAATGGCCTCGTTGAACGAGACCGATCGAAGCAAGTTAATTTATAGTTTCTCCGGAAAATCGGCGAGATGTTTTGTCGCGCGAGACTATTGTTACGCGCGCTCTCAAAAATTGTAAATAAAAGGACAAAGACGTTGTAATTTTAAATGAAGTTATGTTTATTTATTATAAAAAAATAGTAAAATTAATAAAGGAGAAAACGAATTATCGGTGTTAAAACTAAAAGAGTATGAGAATGGATAATTAAAAGGGAGACGACTTAAGCGTCTGAGTCGTCAAACAGTGGCGCGGCACAAAATGGCGCGCACAAAGACAACGACAAAGAAACCACGGTAATTTGTGGTTTCTAAATGAAAGAGTTTGGATAACTCGTTGAATTGATACAACCTAATGTTGCGCTGATGAGACTTCTTAATGGGATACGGCCTTGATAAACCTCGATCGATCCTGGTAATTTTTGGGGCGAGGGAGATAGCTTGACGTCGCCAACAAAGAAATACGGGAGCGAAAAATATGAGGTGTGGTCAAGGCAAAAGTAGGAAAAGAAGTGTGTAGATGACCCCTCGAAAGAATGCGGGGTCATCGGACGTCAGCGCCTCGGGCAGGAATGTTGGGGAGCTGACGTCATAAAAATAAGGGAGGGTGAAAGACGAGGGGGAAAAGAGAAGTAGGTCAGCGCGAGCAGGTGGAAGTTTGAAATAAAACAAACGTACGAAAAAAATAAAAAGAAGGTAAAAACTGGATCGTCACAATTACAGTACATTTAATCTTTGTTAGTCAGTGCATACTGTGACCATGTCACGAGGCTTTTGGTTCCACTAGACATGTCCAAGGTTGGGTCACCACAGTTCTGTGAAAAAAACACTGATAAATAAAAGCATGAGAAAATTAAAAATATTAGTCAGTCCTCGTTAGAGTAAACTTTTTGGTACCTTGCACTTTTCTTTACTATAACGAGGAATTTTACTAAATCGTTATACAGTATACCCATTTTAAGCATATGGGGGAATTTTTGTCCAAGAAAAATTGTTTACTTTAATGAATATTTTACTGTTGAAATCAGTTATCTTGTTAGCCGCCAACAGCGCTAGTGTAACTTTGACCCCTTTTAGCCCTTTCCCCCCTTTGGCATAAATAGCCCAAAATAAACGAGACCAACTCATTCCGTCTCCAGTAGTCAACCTAAGTACGTGTTTCGGATATCCAAGTTATTTCTCTCAACAGGTTATGGGCCCAGGATTCTAATTTTACCAGTGTAATTAGAACGCACTTGTCTATCAACTGATTCCACCGAAAAATTTCGTGAAAACACCTGAAAAGGGACCACTTGCGTTGCCGACAACGTGCTTTTGAGAACCGAGACTTAAAGAAAACGGCATGTTAAGAACTTTCAACGAGTTCCACGTGTTTTTCGGACGTTTCAACTCAAACAACGCATTCTATAAGAACTAGTAAGTGTTCCGCGTCTGTTTTTACGACAATTTGACTACATTTTTTGCCGGATCCACGTGTTTCTTTGTGAATATTAGCGTGTTCCACGTGCGACTAGAGGATTTCTGCGGCAAACCACGTGTTCTTTGTGAACTTCAACTTGTTCCACGTGCGTTCAGAGGTGTTTTTTTTACGGCAAGCCACGTGTTTTATTCGAGAACTTCGACGTGTTCCACGTGCAATAAGAAGCCATCTGTGGTAAGCGCCATTTCTTTTTTCCCCTTTATTTGGGAACTTTAAACGTGTTCAACGTTGTTGTTTTTTTTTCTTCCTTTTCTCCGACGCTAAATCGAACAGTACGTGTTTTGTTTTGTTTTAAATTTTTTTTTTGAACTTTCAACGTGTTCCACGTACGATTTTTTTTTGAGAGAAATAATTTTTTTGTTTTTTTTTAATTTTACTTTGTAACGTGCAAGCTGACACGTAGCGTCCCCTTTATTTAATTAGTAGGGCTTGTTTAGTTTTTTTTGTTTATGTCCCGAATATCCATGGTAACGTGGTTGTTGATGGTGTTGACCACCAGGTGTCGCGAGAAATGAGACCTGGTGACGAGATTTAACGAGATTTGGGATTAGAGATCGGGATTTTGAAGTGAACGGATCGAAGTTAACTCGGGAGCGGGATTAGTGCAAATTACGAAGATAATTAGGCCTGCGGTATTTAAGCCTACGAGCAACGAATTGTGCGAGACCCCCTGGGTACTGAGTTGAGGAATTTTGTGTTTATTTCATGGTTTGTGTTGTGCCGATAAGAGAAGTGAATAAATACGAGATACCAAGATTTTATTTGTCATTTTTGTGTTTCTACGCCAAGCCCGAGTTGGCTTCGCGGCGCGAACTTCACGGTGAGTCGGCGGCAGGCTTTCCTGCGATTCCAACGCGCATTTCCACGGCCTCCGAGGATTTTTCGTTTTTAAACTACGCGCACGAATCCTCACTCCGACGGTGCGTGCAAGGTCGCCCGTCACAGCAGTGTTTTTGGTAGCAGAGCGTGGTTTATTGCTGTCGTACCACCTTGCCACCGTGAAACAAAGGAACGATTAGAATAAGGACAAGAAATTGTGAGTAGAAAGTGTTTATTGGCTGTGACTTTGACTCGCGAGCGAAATTTCGAGTTGAAATTCCTGCGAGCCGCCATCTTGGAAATTTCCGAGATCTTGAACTTTGACCGTGAATTTTGTGCCTTTGTGAGTGAGAACGTGACTTTTGGAGCTCAGTATAGTGTTTACCAGGGTGTATACAGTGATTTGAGTGTCTTTATTATCTATAAAACGTATTTTAATTTTATTTTCACCTTGAATATTTAATTAGCCTAATTTGCATAACGCCTATTTATTTTCTAGTGTTTTCTTGCTTG
>JAQIWS010000057.1:0-70877 GCA_034696085.1 Stigmatogaster subterranea
TCGGCTTAACAAGGCTTGACCTGATTTCCAGGTTTTGGGCCCTTCCGTCGTATCTGGGTAATTTTTTAATCTGTGGTACACCATTTTGTCACGTGATGCGAAAACTATGTACATTTTTACCTCTAAAATTGCATTTTTTAATTAAATCGAAGCTTTAATTTCAATTTTTAATTAATAATCTTTAACTCTACATATTTTTAAACCTAATTTGACTACGTTTATTAAACTAAACCGAGAGTTTTACGATTTTAGAAAATGGAGAACGACGAAAAATCGATTTTTTAAGAACTAATAACTTTATTTACTAATAGCAAAATCCTCTACCATGAATTATATGCACAGAGACAGAAATGCACAATGTATAAAAAAGAACGTGAAACGGAGAAATGTGACAATGAATTACATGAGGCTCACAACATCCACATCCAACGAAATAAATTTGAGACTTTCGTTTTGTTTTTGCTACATACAGTAGTATTAATATAAAATTAGTTACGTAAACGAATACAAAACCAATATGTGTTCAACTGGATTAGGGCAAATGATTTTTTCATATTTTTTCTACTATTGTCATCAAGTATACATTTTTTGTTACGTAACGAGTTTCAACTACGCGACGAAATAAAATCAACGATTGATTTGAATATTAATTAAAACTGTACAAAAACTATCTCAATTAATTAATTAATTAATTCTCCAACTGAAAACATGAAAACTATGATTTTTCAAAATTAAAAATGGTAAAATCAAAGGTTAAAAACGAGATATTTGCGGAGATTTGGGAGAAAAACAACGTTTAAATATATTATAGATTCAATTTCGTTAACCAAACGTGGTAAAAATTATTATTATTTTTGTTATTTTTTTTGTATAAAAAAATATTAAAAACGGGGTAATAACCAAATACACAATTTTTTTTTTTTTTGCTTATTTTTACTTCATTTCATTTTGTAATATTTTACGTCAACGTTTAAAATACATTTTTGGACCAGTTAAAAATAATGAGAAATAAGATTTGAACGTCAAATCTCCACGACTTGCAATTTCAATGCATTAGTTTGTAAAAAGTAACAAAAAATTCTAAATTTTACTACAAAAAAAAAAGGTCAGAAAGTACACAAATTAAACAAAATTTGCATTTTGCGCGAAAATACAATTAGAAAAAAAAAATTAATAACGAGAAAACAAAAATTCAAATCAAGTAATTCACGGGAGTAAATTAACTGTATTTCTATTTTATCAGTAACAAAGACTTCTTGTTTTGGTGATTTTTCACGAATCGAGAATAAAAAATATTTTTCAAACATTAGTTTTCATTTTTTTGTATTTTTTTGTATTTTTTGTTTTTTATCTGTTATTCCTTCCAGTTTTTATGGTTTGTCCAAATTGCAAGGGGGGGAGAAGGAGATTGGCTCCATGTTACGAATACATCGACATTATTGTCCCAATTCGGCACTTTTTTTTCCTGGTGTTGATTATCTCCTTTTTTTCACAACTGTCGGGCGCCATTTTGTTTTAGATTGTAATATTTACCGCCTCAATAATCGTCCACATCAGAATCCTCACCAAAATTATACTTGACCGGGGCGCGAGATCGAGCGGATCGTGCTCGCGGCGCCAAGTTACCACCCGCGCGCTCGTTGTCGTCGTCCTCGTCAGTTTCCAATGATTTCTTAGTTCGTTTCTTCCCCGCCGCCGCCAGTTGTTTGAAATTACGGAATGATAAATTAAATCTCTTGTAAAATACAAAAATTTATTCAGTGAGTTTCGGTCGAAAACTTACTTTTTTCTTTGATTTTTCGTGGGATGTGCTGTCGTCTGAATCTGCTGCTGAACCGCCTTTCCTTTTCCTTAACGCGGGCCTACGAGCTGCTGCTGATTTCTTCTTCGGTTGAGGCACAAATTCATCTTCGTCGGAAGGTTCTGACGATGCCTTTTTGCGGCCTCGTTTCTTGGCAGCTGTCGGAACAAACAAAACTCAAATTACATTCGATTCTATTCTTAATTAATCAAATTCAAAATTTTATTCCCCGAAATCTCACGTTTCGTCGTCTCAGGTTCATCGTCTTCCTCCTCTTCGTCTTGTACAAATTCGACGTCAGAATCATCGCTCTTCACTCCATCGTCTTCTTCCTCAGGTTCCTCTTCATCCTCGTCTTCCTCCTCCTCATCCTCTTCGTCATCGTTATTGGCGATTTTCTGTGCTGCTTTATTATCCCCTTTCTCGCCGATCAACGAATCAAATAAAGACTTTGACGTTTCTTCTAAGTCGAACACAAAACGAATTACAATATCTCCCGAACCCAAAACCTCAAAAACTCATTACTTTTATCAGTAGCATTTTTCTTAACAGCGTTGTTACTGGTCTTCTTAATCACTTTACTTTTGACATTGTCACTATCGCTGTCAATCACAACCTGATCGTCATCTTTGTGATCAGCTTTTCCATTATCTTTCTCGCCGTCACTTTCGGAATTCTCCGGTTCCTTTACTCTAAAATAATAAAAACAACTATTAAAATCAAAGCAAAAGTAGAAAGAGTTAATTTATTACTTGGAAGTTGCCATGGCTGTGTTATTATTATTTCCAGTAGATTTTTGTGATGTTGATTTTGATTTGGTCGTCGCTGTTTCCACTGGCGATTCGTCACCGCTTTCCGATCCCGAATCATTTCTCTTCGGCGCCGTTCGCCCACTCTTCGCTTGTGGGGTCTCCTCTCTCTCCCCGTCACTCATAATAACCGACGAGTCACTACTTTCAAATCTGTAGCGAACTTTGGTGGCTGATAAAAATAAAATACAAAATTTTTTTTTCAAGCACATCATTAACACCAACTTACTATCGCACGTTTTGACAAATAAACACGCTTCCTACGCGATTCTACCACCAACGAACGGATAATAATTAAATTCTCAAAAAATCACACTCACTCGTATAGAAAAATCAACACGCTATCAAATTTAAATGCTCATTGAAAAAGCGCAGGCGACGAGGCCTATTTCGTGATGGCGTCCGTTAGAAATTCAAATCGACAAAAGGGCGGGAGGGAAGCCACAAACAAGAAGCGCCCACTCGGGGGATTGGCCAACGAGAGAGATTCAAATTCACTCCCACCAGCCAACCAGATTAAAGTAAAAGACAAATTTAGCCATAAAAACCTCGTTACACCGCGAATTCAACCAAATTCAACGCGATCTTCGTTTAATTTCGTCGTCGTCCGCGACGTCGACCGGTTACGACTTCACCGGTTAAATATCCCGTTATTTACCTTGCGTGAAAATCGCTCGAACGAAGCGAGAAACTGAGAAATTCTCGATGCCGCCGCGAACCGACCTCGGTAAAACGAAGTGGTCTGGCGGCCATTGAGGCGACATGATTAGGCCTATGGCTTCCTCCATCACCCGCGCGCACGCTCACGAATATTTAGCTGCTCCGTCGAATTATTATCCGTTCAACTAGTAATATCCCCGTTTTGAATTCTACCCGTTTAACGTAAAAAATAAACTAACTTCACCTCAAAAGCCGAGATACTGCGCAAAAACTTCAAAGAAAGAAACATATGCCACACAATACCCTTTAGTTAAGTCCGCTTCCACCAGACGGAGCCACGATAGGCGTTGTGATCAAAAGGCATTGTGGGTAAATAAAGTATGAACAACGGCGTTTTATTTATAGCCGTCGGACGAGTTTTATTTTTCGCTCGTTAAATATTTACGAACCACCGCGTTAAATAATTATTAAACGAATAAAAGCGTTATGAGTTTTTACCTGCTGCTCTTAACGGAGTACCTTCGTGAGGGAGTTTCGAGAGGGTTTTTCTTAATTCGTTATCAGAAAATTCGGAGAATTCGTCATTGGAGTAGTCACTCGACGACCAATTTAATTTCTTAGTTTTGCGTCTCTTCGCATTCGGCGATTTATTAGTACTACTACTGCTGCTGTTATTCCTGAAATTAATCGTCGTTTGCTTTAACCGTTTTCTCGGAGCGAGTTTTTTGGCGTCTGTCGCCATTTTGAGTCGTTCCGCGAGTGGTCTCGGTTCGGAATCCGAATAATTCCCGTTTTCTTCGACATCAGCTTTTTTCTACAACGAATATAAATTTTATTACCTATTTTATTGTAGTAGGAAGTCTACTTACTCTGCCTCTTCTAATTCCAGCCGTGGCCGCGGCTTTTTCAACTTTTCGTTTCAAATCCGCGTCGATTTTAGGTTCGATTCGCCGACCGTGCGGAGAAGGTTTAATCTCTTCTTGCGTCATCTTGGGTTTCTTAGCGCGGCCTATCCCGAATTTTCCTTGCTTCGAGGATTTACCGACTAAACACGCAGCTTCATCTTCTCTTTCTTTCGCTTCGACAACCTGCAAATTTTCAAAATTACAGAAAATAAATTCAACGTAAACTTACTCTCAAAATTTCTTACCTCGAGTTCCTCGAGTAACAAATCCAAATCCTCGATCCACAAATCTTGCGGGGTTTTACTCTGAAGAACTCGCAACTCCTCCATCTTGATATCTCGTTGCCTGAGAAGTTCTTCTTTCTTCTCTTTCGTCAAACACCACATCGTCATCCCGACTAAATAATTGAAATCCGGTCCCGATTTGCTGTCGTTGCTCGATTCATCGTCTTCCGAGTCAGTTTCTTCAGGTGCCTCATCCTAAAATTCATTTTTTGTTTAAATTTAAACGACGTGAACACTAAAAAAATCACTATTGCGGATCAAAAACATGCCAACGAGCAAATAAGTTTTCCGATCTTACTTTTCCCTACGAATGCGTGAATTAAAAATTTCATTTTCTTTACAAAAATTTCATTCGATGGCGGCAAATTAACTTACCAATAGTCTTTCCTTATCGGTTTGTTCTTTCCAGGTTTTAACGGGATCAGAATCGAAACCACGCTTTACTAGATCACTGATAACGTCAACCCTCTTTCGATTTTCTGCATTAATAAAACGGAAAATTAACATACCGAAAATTGACGATAGAATTAAAACGTTACCGATAATAATTTTTCCTTCGATTTTTTCCATTATGAACCTAGCTTGATTCGTCAGTTTACATGCCTCGGCTTTTAACATTCCTTCGAGATAACTTTTTCGTTTGTAATAACACTGCAGTCGAACGTGGTAAAATTCCTTCAGAATTTCACTCACGGTTTCGTATTTTTTTAAGCAACCGTTTGCGTCGAACAGAACCTGAAATTGAATAAAATAAGTTAACAAAATTTATTATTAACTTGCTTAACTTTTTTACCATTGATGTCGTGTTGATTGTAGTTTGAAGTTTAAAAAGTTTGTGAAGTCCATCGTTCTCCGCTGAATTTAATTTCTCCGGAGTCAAATTAACGACGAACTTCACGGTAGTATCAGTATGATACTCTTTATAATCCGTAATAAGCGACGCAAATTTATCACTCCCGTGTAACATCGGTTCCAAAACAGATTCCTTATAAGCTTGCGTCCAACTTCGAATCGGTAATTCGACAATTTCGATAGTTTTATCATCTATCACACAAACTTCCCCACTCACAATAAATCGTTGATTGTCGAATTGTTCAATCGCTCCTTGAAAATTTTTAAACCAAGGTTTCTACAAAAAAAAAATATTACAATCACTTAATTAAACATCCCCTAAATTTATCCTCACCATATATTGAATGTCTTCGCCTCGAATAAGCCGCTTAAGATTATCGACGATTTCCCGAGGATTATAATTCGGAATTTTCGTCATCCACCCAGTCCCGATTCCTTCGGCTCCATTCACTAAAATCATCGGTATAATCGGCACGTAGTAATCCGGTTCGATTTTTTGATTATCATCGGTGAGAAAATTAAGTAAAGGGCTATCTTTGGGATTAAACACGTGTTTCGCCAGGGGACTCAACATCGTAAAAATATAACGGGGGCTGGCCGCGTCTTTTCCTCCTTGTAAACGGGTACCGAATTGACCGATAGGCTGAAGTAAGTTGATGTTGTTGCTGCCTACGAAATTTTGCGCCAAGTTGATGATTGTCGACATCAGTGATTGCTGAAACGAAAAATAAGTTTTAGTTAATTTTCGGAGGTAGAGTTAAAAATTTACTTCTCCATGATGATAAGCCGAGTGTTCGGCGATGGAACCCGCTAACTGCGCTACTTTTACTTCGCGTTTATCGTTTCTTTTGAAACAGGTGAAAATCACTTTTCGTTGACCCGGTTTTAATCCTACGATTGACTATAAAAATTAAAACGAGCAAAAATTTAAAATTTGACATCAAACTCACCATCTACTAAAGAAGGAATCGATCGTTCGTTATCCATGTTGCTGAATAAAATTAACTCTTTATTCACGAAATCTTGGTACGTCACCGATGTTGTGTCTTTAGCGTATAAATACAACTAAAAATTCATACCGAAAAAAAAATTAAATCACGGATTCAACCGAGCAACTAAACATTCCTTACTTCGGGTAATCCTAATTCTCTTCTCTGCTTTCTTTCTTCCATTCCATTCGTTAACCACTCTTTCCGTTGCTCGACCATTCGTTTGCTAAAAGCCTGCAAAACTTTTAATTATCAATCTACGATTCGAATTCAAAAATATATTTTCACAATACCAGTTGAATCGAATTATCGTCATCCGTTCCAGTATATTTAAATTTTATTCGATGCCTTAACATATCCGCAAAATACTCACGAGCTTCTTTCGACGTGCTCGTGCCCAAACCTAACTCAAAAACAAAATTTTACAGTTACACCTTTGTCAATAAATATATTAAATTTCTACCTTTGTAGTATTTTATCTTCCAAGTGTTATAATTCGCCGTGTTATTTTTCCATTCCTCGAATTCTGGAATGCTGTAAAAAGATTTTTCTTCTTTTCCTTTAACGGCTTTGACGATTGGCGTGATGAATTCTTCCAGAAAAGGCAATCGAAGTAATTCGGGCCAATTATGGTGAATAAAGTTTATGAGTAATCCTTTAATATGAGATCCATCTTGATCTTGATCGGTCATGATCATTATTTTACCGTACCGCAACGATTTAAGATCATCTGCGGATTGATACTTCTTTTTATATTGCAATCCAACAATTTTTATAATGTTATTTATTTCCGCGTTTTCTAAAATCTACGAAATAAAAATAAATTTAAATTTCGTTATGTGATTAAAAAGATTCGTCGTTTACCTGTTTGTGAGTCGCTTCTCTCACGTTTAATACTTTTCCTCGTAACGGAAACACTCCGAACTTATCTCTACCGATCACGCTTAATCCAGAAACGGCTAAAGTTTTAGCCGAATCTCCTTCAGTCAGGATTAGCGTACAATCGCTCGACGTTCTGGTACCAGCCATATTAGCGTCTTCCAGTTTGGGAATGCCTTTGAGTTTGGAATGTTTTAGTTTACTGCATTTGGAATCTAGTTGAGTCTAAACGAAAAGTTAATTGTAAAAAATTATTTATTTTTTAGTGAGTTTAATTTACTTGTTGTTTGAATTTCATCCACGACATAACCGATTCTACGACTCCGCACTTTTGCACTTGTCCGATAAATTTGTCCGTTAAGACGCATTTGGAACCAAAATTTTTAAATTGCAACGTCATGTTTTCTTTCGTTTGAGAATCAAACGTCGGGTTCTCGATTAAGCAGTTAACGAAAAGCCAAATGTGACTTTTTATTTGAAACGGCCTCACGCTGACCCCGCTTTTATTTTTCTTCTTTATCACGTCGATTATTTTCCCCACGATGTGATCAGCCACGTAATCTACGTGACGTCCTCCCTACAAATAAAAAATAATAAAATATCTTACATTTTTAAAAACGTCAAATTTCAACGAATGAAAAATTTACTTTAGTCGTGGCAATGCTGTTAACGAAACTAATCTGTTGAAATCCTTGTTCGCTCGTCGTCACCGCCACTTCCCACCTGTCATTCACGATCTCGTACACAACTTTCACCGGATTACCTTGTTCGTCTTGTTTATTTCGTATGTATTGATCAATATATTCTTTAAACGATTTCACCTGTAAGAAATATACAAAATATTTAATTACAACGATAAATTTTATAGCTATAAAATAACGTACTGGAACGCGTTTCCCATTTAAGAAAACTTTAACGCTTTTCGAGGATCCAGCTACGTCGAACGCTCGTCGTGAAAACAACGACACTATATCTTTATCCAACGACGCCATTTTAAACTTCTTCAAATCGGGTGAAAACGTTATTTTCGTGAAATCTTCTCCACTGGCAGGTTTTATTTTGGCATCGGTCGTTTTATTCATGTTGTCGGACCATATCTGTAAAATACAATAATAAAGTATAAACTTGTCCAAATTCATCACCAATGCTATTTTACTTGTTTAAAGGCAGATTTCGATTCCTTGCACGAAGTCTCAACCACGAACTTCGTACTGAAAATGTTGCATAGTTTGGCACCGTATCCATTGCGACCACCTTAAAATTAATTCGAATCATTTACACAAAAATTCAGTAATAATCTCGAAATAAAAATCATTACCAGTCACTTTCTTCTCGTCATCGTTGTAATTACTCGAAGTCAATAAATGACCAAAAATTAAAGACGGAACGAACATTTTTTCAACTTTGTGTTCTACTACTGGAATTCCTTTACCGTTGTTATAAATACTGATAACGTTGTTTTCTCTACAATAAAACCAAAATTTTACAAATTTACACGTATTTTTAATTTAAATTAACTCACGGATCAATGTCTATTTTAATACAATCCATTTTCTTGTCTCTCTGTTTGTTATCAGCGGCATTAACTATATACGAACAACTTTGAATAACGAAAAACATTACCGATCCACGAACGTATTAAATCGTGTACCTAATATTTCGTCAAATATTTTAAATAATCCAGGTACGTAAGTTATATCCCGTTTCACCATCGACTCAGAATCCACATCGTAAACCCACATTGCCTGTTTAAAACACACACAAAATTTGTAACCGAGTCAAATCAAATACTAAATAATCTTAAAATATAATTTACTTCCGTGATTGGTTCCACCGAACCGATGTAAGTATCGGGACGAAGCAAAATATGCTCTAATTGAGTCTTTTTTTGATAAATTCGTTCTACTCCCAAGTTTTTCTTCACGTTAACCAGCGGTGACAACTGCAGGGAATCGCAGGAATCCATTGACACGTCCGGTCCTTTCGGGTTTAAATTCAGAATTGCCTGTAAATAATCCATTAAAACTTCAGTTACATCATGTTTATCACAAATTAATCCAACCTTCAACGACTCTCCACGTTGTTCCTTAACAACAAACTTATCCATGACACAAAGTCAGCGACACGCTCTTTAAATATTCCCTCCAAAATTTCATGCAAACGAACGCACCAATCAGCAACTTAATCGCGACCGTAACGTCGCTGCCTAGCGGTCAATTTTAGTTGACCGACTCCGCAACAGCGTCACTGACAACTAACGTCGAGACGAGTTTTTCATTGCTCCGTCGTCGTCGTCGTGCACGAACGTAATTAAACACGTTTTGATTTCACTTTCAAACTACAGTAGGTTTTCGCGTTTTTGCAAACGTAAACATAAACAAACGTCACGACGCGTGCGAGGGCGAGTTAAACTTGTAGGAGTGAAATTTGAGGGTTTTCGCGATGTACGAAGATTGTATAAATTTTTTTTCGTACGTGCGCGATGGAAATATGCTCGGTCAATTGGAAAAAATCGCGACCGAAGCATCGCGAAATTTTCGTCAGCGGGTTTAATGACATTTAGGCTTACGAATAAACTCACCTGAATCATGACAGAAATTTTTTTTTAGAGAGTCGCGCGAGGAGAATTAAAATGTAGCGAAATTCCGGCGCAACTCGCGCATTAATATTAATTTCGGTGAGTTGGACATTAAAGTATCATCGTTTCTCTATTCCGTCTGCCAGAAGAGAGCCATTTTGGAATAAATAATAAAATCTTCCGTTGCGTCGCTGCTCGCGACTGGTCACCATCCTCGAATTAACCAATGAGGAGCCTTCCATATAACAATATCGACCAATCACATCAATCGTCTCACGAAATCAGTTTTATTTAATCTCGGTAGATGGCGACACCCATCCACAACTTTGTTTTGGTTATCATTTCAAATTGAATGGCTAACCGGAGAAACATTCGATAGCGATCGAGTTGCGTGGCACACATCAAACATCGTCGAGCTTTTATTGATGGCGGGCTCAGCGTTGAGACGCCTCATGGCCGAATATAAGCGTAAGTTAACGAAATAAATCCGCAACGAGGAAATAACTCAATCCAGTCGCCTTTTTGTAGAACTCACGTTGAATCCACCCGAAGGAATAATCGCCGGGCCGATCAACGAAGAAAATTTTTTCGAATGGGA
The DNA here is from genome assembly GCA_034696085.1 of Stigmatogaster subterranea. Lineage (NCBI taxonomy): Eukaryota > Metazoa > Arthropoda > Chilopoda > Geophilomorpha > Himantariidae > Stigmatogaster > Stigmatogaster subterranea. The sequence continues at coordinate 10,356 of JAQIWS010000057.1, forward strand.
AGCACTCATCACGTAATTATCATTTACATAATTAAAACCATCGATTACTCTTCAAAATTAAAATTTAAAATTATCTAGGGGTCCCGAAGGTACGTGTTTCGAAGGAGGCGTTTTCCCCGCCAAACTCACCTTTCCTTCGGATTATCCTTTGAGTCCACCCAAAATGCAGTTTTCCTGCGAAATGTTTCATCCAAACAGTAATTTAAGATTTTATTAGTTTATTTATTTTTCGGAGTGTGTAAAATATTAAATATTGCAGTTTATCCCGACGGTCGCGTGTGTATTTCGATTTTACACGCCCCGGGTGATGACCCCATGGGGTACGAATCCAGCGCCGAAAGATGGAGCCCCGTGCAAAGCGTAGAGAAAATTCTGTTATCCGTAGTCAGTATGTTAGCCGGTGAGTTTGTTAAATTATACAGTCGGAAGTCCAAAAAATCTGGGTGCCAGAAATCCGGACTACTTTTCGAAAGAAACCGGATTTTCGGTGTCAAATTTTTCCGTATAATCGAATTTTTACTGAAATTCTTTGTAAAATTCAAAATATGTCAAAATTTAAACTTTAAATTACTACGTGAGAATCCGGAAAATCCGGATTTTCGGGTGGACAACTCAAGAATCCGGATTTTCAGAAACAAAAATTTTCCTTGCGAATTTTTACCGAAATTCTTTGTAAAATTCAAAAAATATCAAAATTTGAACTTTGTAATTACAATCTGATAATCCGGAAAATCCGGATTTTTGGACTTCTACTGTACTAAAACTTTATTTCAAATGCTAAATGTAATTTTTACTTGTTTTTTAATTTTGTAGAACCGAATGACGAAAGTGGGGCCAACGTGGACGCGGCTAAAATGTGGCGAGAAGATCGCGAACAGTTTAATAAAATAGCAGAAAGAACAGTTAGAAAAACGTTGAATTTACCGCCTCCTTGATGGATGGATTATCGGCTAGTTTTTTTGACGGATCGATTTATTAATATTATTATTATTCTATGTACAATTTGACAAATAAATATAACGATTCAATAATAATACTGAAGATATGGTTTTTCTATCGATGAAGAAAATAAACGAAAAATATTAAAAACACGACTAGAAATAATAATAATTAATAAAATAAAGCTGATTATGTAAAATGAAAAAGGTGCCAATGATTAAAAAATTTTAAAAATTTTAAAAATTTGTAGATTTACAAATTTATAAAAATGGCGGTCGAGATTTTTCCTTCTTTTAAAAACAATTATTAAATGTAAAAGTAATTTTCGTAATCGTTGTACGAGGGTTTCAAAGTGGGTGAGTGGATTATTCGAGGACTCACTTCGTCCCTTAACGTCAATCTGAAGTTTAAGTGACCACTCACGTCCAAGCTGCGCGTCCAAGGAACTTTTTTCCTTACTTCGATGTTGTTTCGTCTCAAATAAAACGCGAAATGATCCGGTTTCGGCCATTGCTGCTGCACGAGAAGAGGATATTCGTCCAAATGAAGTTTTCTTTCACCTGTCAAAACATAAATCTTAAATTTTTTGTCGTAAAAACATAAATCTTACATTTTTTTGTCGAAAAACGAGCGCGACAAATTTCATTTTTTTATTCAAGATGTCGACTTCGTACGAATTTAGACTTTTAATCGCTCGATTAAAAAGACTAATGAACCGAGTCGCGTCGAAATAAATATTTCAAAATGGAGGTAATTACGTTTTTGCGTTCTGCAAACTTCGTAGAGAGAAAAACCGAGAACTCTTTCTTTAAGGTTGTAGCAGTTGAGTAAAAGTTGAATGAGTTCGACAACTGTCGTCCTGTCCGACAGAAGAAGACTCTTGTACTGCGACTGCAAACACGGAAAATAAAATACAATTAAACGTTGAAAGTTGAATGACACAACTACCGTTCATTAAAATTTAACCCTTTTTTACATTCGCACAAAAACCGTCTTCACAATAGAATAATTAATTACCACGATAAAACCAGTGATTTTAAAACTAGCTCAATTGCAGATTTCAATAAAATTAACCGCGTATTCGCTAAAAATCTCGCAACGAGTTCAAGTTCCTCCAAACAGGGATCAACCAACAACGTATCCCTTCCCCTCATTCCACAATTACACTTCCTGCACCGCACACGCACGTCAAATGTTCCGTGACGGAAACATAATTCCAATAAACTACGCTAAAAAACAGAGTTTTGCAAATTGTAAAACCAAAAAAACGACAAAAAGTTACTTTAAAAAAAAATGGCGTCCAAGTTAAAATTTTTTTAACAAACTCGAATATTTGAATAAAATATACTTACTCCCGCCATAAGACAACTGTCGTAGACCTTGATAAGACCTCCTCGTCTCATTTGAAGGGATATTCTACAACAGATAAATTAAAAATTAAAATTAAATTAAAACTCATCGCTCAAATCACCCACGCAACCATGGTGGAAAAATAGATGTGCTCACTCGGAAGGCAAAAATCAGACCGATCTGCGCATATCACGCATGACGTCATATTTGGAGTGTTATCCTTGTGTTTACATAACGTTAAGCGAACGTGAGTGACGTTGTTTGTAAGTTCAAAATTGCATTGCCAGTAGTACGGGCATCGCATCCGACGTCACAGAAGTTGCGCGAGAGCACAACTTCTACTTTTCCACCATGAAAAAACCACCCACGCAACCTTCGACAGAAAAATTTTCCCCGCGTGGGCGTGGTTTAATTTAGTGAAGCAAATTCCGTGGGGAAGAGAAAATAATTTTTAATCCGCGATTTTTTTTCTCTCAAATCTTTTTCAAAAATATTTTATCGTCGAGTCACGGGAATTTCCACTAAACTACATAAAAATCTCGCATTTCCCTCGGGAAATGCAAAACCGAACTCGACACAAAAGCGCAACCCACGCACCACAAAAAATCCCTTTCAAGAAAAATGGGGGGTTAGGTAATCCGCACCCACACCCCCTGGGGATTAAAAGAGGCACGTGCTCGTCTGCTCAGCACGTGCTCCACCCATACGACACCCGACATCCTGTAAAGAGAGGAAACTGAAGAAGGGGATTTTTGTGAGAGAGGGAGAAAGAAGAAGAAGAAGAAGAACATCCTTATTGAAGAAAAGGACGAGGAAAAAGAAAAAGTCGTGGGACTGGAGTGAATTTTTAACTCTTTCGTTTTCTTCATTCTCCCATCTGTTTTTTTGTTGTTTTTTCGAGTTTGTGTGAATTTATTCTTTTTTTAAAAAGTTGGTTGTGAGCTGGGAATGGTCTCGAATTGAATCCGCGACCCGCACAAAAGCGCTTCGGTCTTTTGTAGTTTCTCTTTTTCATAGAGGATTTTTTGTTTTGTAAGTGAAAAGTGTAACCTCACTTGTAACTTAAAGTCCAAAAATCCGAACTTCAAAAATCCGGATTAATTGAATTGTCAAAAAATTTCGGATTTTCGAGTGGAAAACCCGAGAATCCGGATTTTCGAACCTGTCCGAATGTGAAAATTTTTCATATTTTTCAAATTTAAAATGTACTAAAACTCTTCCTTAAATGTGAAGTTTTATCAAAATTTTTCCCGTTAAATTTGAACAACCCGAGAATCCGGATTTTCGAACATGTCCGAATGTCAAAATTTTTCCACACGATCGAATTTTCATCAAAATTCTTCGTCAAATTTACAAAAGTTTTAAAATTCTTCCTTAAATGTCCAGTATTATCAAATTTTTACCTTAAATTTAAACATTAAAATTACTGTCTGAGAATCCGGAATAGTGAAAACCCGGACTGAGCAAATCCCCGAAATCCGAAATCTTCCGGATTTTTGGACTTCTCCTATATTATCAAAATTATTTGTCTAATTTAAAATATATTAAAATTTTTCCTTAAACGTGAAGTTTTATCAAAATTTTTCCGTTAAATCTGAACAACCCGAGAATCCGGATTTTCGAACACGTCCGAATGTCAAAATCTTTCCATACGATCGAATTTTCATCAAAATTCTTCGCCAAATTTACAAAAATTTTAAAATTCTTCAAATCTTTACCTTTAATTTAAACATTAAAATTACTGTGAGAATCCGGAATATTCGAAAATCCGGAATACTCGAAAATCCGGAATACTCGATAATCCGGATTTTTGGTCTTCTACTATCTTATAAAATTAGCTAAGAGGAAACACGCGAGGATAATTACTTGGAATGTCCCAACGGATGGCACGACTGCAGTTCGACGGGCTTCGCTTCATCGTCCAACATCATCACCGTTCTGATGGGAACGCCTAAAAGAAAAACAAACATTTATATTAAATAAATAAAGAAAACTAAGACGAACAAAAAAATTTAATTTTAGTACACCATAAATATAAACATCAACATCCACCCACGCAATTCATCTGCGAAGAGGTGTGGTTATTCAACTTTGGATTCGATTCGTGTGTTTTGCCATGAATAATGACGACACGCATTTGTGAGGACGCCAAAATGTGGCTTCATCCGTGCAATCAAACGGGAGGGTTATTTAGTGGAACCCCGGTGCCCCGGGGATATTTTTTTGTGTGTCGCCAATTTTTTATTAGAGTTAGGGGAGAAAGAAAGAAAGAAAGAAAAAGGAGAGACTTGAAAATCTCTTAAAATAGAATCGAGTTTTAACAATTTTTTAAGTTTTAAATTTTTAAGTTTTTAAATTTTATTAAAGTAGAATTCCGGTTAACCGAATTAATTCGTGATAAGAGTAGTTCGGATAATAGGATTTGGTTGAAAAACGTTATTCGAAAAACTGTAAACGTGTTTAAAACTGTTGAAAATAGAAGTCCAAAAATCCGGACCACTCGGGGATTTGCTCAGTCCGGATTTTCGAATATTCCGGATTCTCAGACAGTAATTTTAATGTTTAAATCCAATGAAAAATGTTGATAAAACCTCACATTTAAGCAAGAATTTTAATATGTTTTAAATTTGGAGAAGAATTTTGACAAAAATTCGATCGTAAGGAAACATTTTGTCATTCGGACAGGTCCGAAAATCCGGATTATTCAAATTTAAGGAAAAATCTTAATATATTTTAAATTCGACTGTAAAAAATTTTGATAAAAATTCGACTGTAAAAAATTTTTAACATTCGTTCAGATCCGAAAATCCGGATTCTCGGGTTTTCCACCCGAAAATCCGGACTTTTTTTTGAAAAATCAATTAATCCGGATTTCTGGAGTTAGGATTTCAAGACTTCAGGACTTCGACTGTATTTAAGGATAAATACGTTTACAAACTGCAAATTCTTTTTCAAGGAACAGTTCGGATAATCAGAGTTCGATTTAAAAAAAAATTCTACTGCACCTGTTTTTCTCACTCCCACTTCCATAGTGAGGTAAAATAGATTAGGATCTCTATGTTTCATCTTATATTTATTAAGTATGCTGGCGATGAGATCTTTACTCGTCATTTGCGGACTCACGCTCAACGTTTTGTATTCGATGTCAGACCGAAGCACGTTAGCGTAGATTTTAATGGGCACCTGCGAAATAAAAACACAAAACAAAATACAAAAATTAAAAATTTTTCTCGTGAATAAACCAAACCCGCAACGACCAAGGTTGTAATTAACACGTGTTAGTTCTCACGATTGAACTTGAAGCGTAAATACGTAAATGCTCGGAATCCTCGTTTCTCCCTCGCCATTGTGACGAATATTTTTTCGCCAAATCCGCGTGCGAAAGAGTTAACGAAAAACTTCGAAGGATGGGGAATAAAGTGTGTAGAGTATAGTAGAAGTCCAAAAATCCGGATTAGTTGAGTTTTCAAAAAAAGTCCGGATTTTCGAATTTTCCGGATTATCAGATAGTAATTTTTAGTGTTTAAATTTAAGGAAAAATTTTGGTAAAACTTCACATTTTAGAAAATTTTTTAATATATTTTAAATTTGATGAAGAATTTTGATAAAAATTCGATCGCACGGAAAAATTTTGATATTCGGCAGGTCCGAAAAAATCCAGAATCTCGGATTATTCAAATTTATGGAAAAATTTTGATAAAAATTCGACCGTACGAAAAAATTTTGACGTTTGGACAGATCCGAAAAATCCGGAATCTCGGATTATTCAAATTTCAGGAAAAATTTTGACAAAACTTCACATTTAAGGAAAAAATTTAACATATTATAAATTTAGCAAACTTATTTTGATTAAAATCCGATCGTAAGAAAAAATTTTGATATTCGGACAGGTTCAAAATTCCGGATTATCGAGTTACCCACCCGAAAATCCGGACTTTTTTTGAAAACTCAAATATTCCGGATTTTTAACATCCGGATTTTTTAACTTCTACTGTACATAAAGTGGAAAAACATTAAGCTTTTAACATTCTTTGCCTCTCCTTTCGAAGGGTGCCTCGCGTCAAATGACATCTTCCTCCCCCACAAATCCTTAACTCTTGATAACTCACACACGTGCTCTAGAAGAAGAAACATCTGTTAAGAACTAAAACGAAGGGTGCGGAGTGGGGATAAGTAAAAAAAAATAAGATTTCAGATCAGCGGGAGGTCTTTCTTTGTGTTTTTTGCGCTTTCGGAAGAATTGTTTTTAAACTCGCACGTCACAACAACGCTTAAAATCAACAAACTTCTCGACAAACAGCTTAAACCAGCTGTTGAAACGATAAACTCGGTTTAAAAAAGGTGAGATATTGGGTTTAACGTAGAAAACTCATCCACGCACGTCCAAAGTACGAATAAAATGTTGTAATTAACGTATTCAACAACGCACGTCTAAACGACGTCGGTGCAATGACACAATTTGATCCATGACCCCACCTGCAAATCGTCAAGAAAAGAATCAGATAAGGTGATATAAAGACAAGAAACTTCGATACGAGTGTATTTATACATACTGGAGAGAAATAAAGAAAGGATGGTGGTACTTTTGGGATTTGGATTAAAGGTCAGTAGCCCGACATCGGAGAAGTCATTGTTTTTATACGGTATCGCATTCGCATTGACATTTAATCCTACAACGACGATGACGAATAAACAAAAACTAATTCTATTTTTATATACTACCATCTGTTTTCATCATCTTTTTCGTAAATTCGTCCGTCAGTCCGAATTTACGTTAAACTGACCACACTAATCCCAATTTATGCCTCTCTGACGTCATTACCCAGCGAATTCGTACGCGAATTCGCATGCGAAATGACGTCAGAGGGGCGCGAAGTGACCCGAACCGAGCATTAAGTCGAGCGAGGTAAAACGTGGTTCGGGTTCGTTCGTTTTCCGTTAACGTGACGTAACGCGTTTTCAATTTTTCTCCAACTTTCGAATCGCGCTTTATAATTACCGCGACCAAAATGGTCGCCGATCTCTCCGGGGCAACCAATTCTCACATCCTCGATATTTTTATCTTATTTATTTTTTTTAAACATACGTTTCAACGTTTTTAATTACCATTTTTTAACTTATTAAAATTTCTTTTCCTTCTCGGAAGAAACAAAAATGAAGTCGCGTCCTATTTTGTCCCGACTACGGAAACAAAACAACAACAAAACCGAAGAGGAAGAGAAGTATCAAAACACAAAACTATTAAAAAATAATAAATATTAATACAAATTCCGATCTATTTCTATATATCTAGATACTAATCGTCCTCCCATCTCGAAATCTTTCCATCTTCGACTCCACCCAACTCTCGCGACCCCGAATCTCAAAATATCGAAAACATCTCAAACTCTTAAACCCAAATCTTAACCTGATCCTCATCATCATCCAAGCGAAGGATAACCGACACAGTTGGAAAATCACGCCTTCGTGACCCCATCGGATATTTTCGAGATTGGTGACTAAAAATAGAATTTCGAACTCGCGAATCTGAGAACCATCAAAAAACCGATATCGTTTGTTTACTCGCCATTTTTATACCTGAGAAAGACATACCTGATGAGCGGAGAAGCGAAACATCCGCTTCTAATTACCCACTTCCTGTCGAGGGGAAGAGTTTTTATTTTTTTTATCCCTTTGGGGTGCGTTCATTCGACGCACCCTCGGGGTAGGTGACGTTTGATATCAACGTAAAAAATATTGGAATTTTAAACGAGGTCCGTCAAAAAAAATAATTCGTGGATTAAGAGAAGGAAAGTGACGTCATGATTTATATTTAGATCAAAAAGTTGAGTTTTTTGAAAATTTGAACAAATTTGAACCAAAATTGAAAATGAGGTGTGGTCAAGCAACACCTGTCTACCTGTCGGAAATTGTGGACAAAGGTTGCGTGAGTTAGTTTTGGTGGTCGGTTAGGACGTAGTCTCTCCCTTCCCTTCCTTTCGTCCTCGTCCTTGTCTCAAAAGGATAATTAAGGGCCACGAAAAACAATGGCGGGTCGAGGTATTGTATTCGTACACGATTTGCATATGACGCGAGGTGAAAATCTTATCCGTATCCGTTTCAGGTAGATAAGTTAACGAATTCAATTCACGGAATTAAATATATATAAAAACGGATACGTCACCGACGACGCCATTGCTCGTCCTTAACTCGCGTCATCTTAAAAACTGGACAGTGACGTAATTCGTTCCGTTTCGACGAAAAAAAGGGTGAAAAATCTAATTTACATATTTCAATATGAAAAATAAGGTTAAAAAATGTTAAAAAACACAAAGACGGATACATTCTTATCCTAATGACGTCACACTCACTTCCCACGTTTAAAAGTGCAACGAAATGTCAATGAAACTGACCATCGTCCATTATTATCTCGGACACACAACACAAAAAAAATAAGCCTAAAATAAAATTAATAGTGTGTAATTTATTCCTAGACGTCCAGGTTCCCACCGATTGTGTTTCACCCACAATGCCTCGCTTTCAATCGTCGGAAGTGAGACCCGTAACACCAGTAGCCGAACCCATCCGACGTCTAAAAAGGAAAAGAGAGAGAGTAGGGAGTGGGGGTTGAACTTTCTTAAGACGGGGCCCTTTAAATTCGGTCACATGACCCAGTCAGCTGGAACACCAGCTGCTCTTACAAATTACACGTTACAAACGTGTAGTACTCCCGTCGGCCACCGCGAAAATTGGGGTAGCGAAGAAGGGGATGATCTTTCATCTTTTTTCGAAGATGGGAAGTGAGGGGGGAGATAAAGGATGAGGGAATCGTTGTCCTTGCTCGAGGCAAGGCCTCTCGCGTTCCCTAGAGACTTTTCTAATCCTAATCTCGTATAATCTCGCAGATCGCGATATTGTTTCTCACTTCGTCTTTGAAGTTGGATTAAGACGATTAAAAACACAGATGGTACTCGGATAATATTACCCACCCCTCACCACCCATCGACAGGAAAAAGGTGGGGTTAAACACGCGAGTAAATTTTTTAGGGTTATTATCAAAAAATTTTTTTACCGTGAAATGCCGTTGTAACGACGCCGTCGACCCGCATCGACTTCGGCTACTCAACTCGTCTTCGTGCGTCGACGTCGATCCGCTGCTACTCCCGCTACTGCTACTGTTGCTGCCGTAAGACGCGGTGCTGTTTAAGCTGAGGGTGTCGGCTGCTTTTCGTCCGGCGTACGTTGACACATGTACGTGCTTCAGCATCGCGTTGTCGTTTTTAGTCCATGGTTGTTAGGAGTTGAGGGAGCGATGAGTGGAGCGATGTGTTTATCTCCGTCGGTTCGACCGCGTGTGAGGCCGCGTGCGACGAGAGTTGATGCCGGGATCTCCCTCACCCTCTCCCGAAGATATCGAGCGGTGATTGGTCGAACGGGTGACGTTGAATGTGACGTCACGTTACGCCCAACGATGCTGCTTTTGGCAATGGATTCACCACTCATTTTGGTTACGACAGCACCGGGATAAGATGTGGAGTTCGCACGAAAACGCGACCTGGGAAAAGAAATTAATAATTAAGTAAATAAAACAAAAGTGGTGGGGATTAAAAAATGAGGAAAATATAAATTTCACGCTCGATTTCTCAACGTGAGGGAAAAGTTGCGAAGGACGTCGAGGGAATGTAGGTTGGGAGTAGGAAATGTAAATATAAAAAGTTTGGGCGTAATTGGCGTAAAAAGATATTGCCGTTGGTCGTTTAGAGGGGGGAAAAAGATGAAAAATAATGATGGGAGGGATGTCCAAATGGGGATAATTAGAAAAAGGCGTTGGCGGCACGCGTCGGAGCAAAAAATTTGTGTTGGGTTAATTGAAAAGCTGAAACGACAGTGCGGTCTTTATTCGGGCGAGGAAAAAATCTAATTTTATCTAGTCGAAATAAAATATTACGAAATAAATTATAATCGAAATAAAACTAAGACGTCTTTAAAGAAAATTTAAATATTTTTTTTTGTAAGTGCGGTATTTTTACCAGTGACTTAGGCGCCATCTATGAGCAACGTTGCGCATTAAACTGGGAAACTCTAAAATCTGACGCGACTTTCTCTTTAACGAAACTGTGACGCGACTGCGGCAGACAAGCAAAAATGGCGGCTATGGTAGGTGGATGCGGATCGAGCGGGGTTTTTACAAGTGTTAGATCAATAATTACCGTTGTTACCTTACTTTAAGTAGATATATGTTGAACTACGTTCAAAAATTATCTTTTTACGCGATTTTAAACGGTTTTCGTTAAGATCGATCGCGCGATGTAATTAATCGGAGTGGTATTAAATGTCTGGCTTCACCGTAAAACACTTTAAATGATTCATTAACACGAAACACGTAGAGTAATCCAACGCGACACGGAAAAGCGTGGCTGTAACTGCTCATCTTTTACGATTTCGATCCGATCTTTTCAGAGAATGAAAGCCGCGCGTTGCCCAACGGAGGAGTTGTCACTCACCAACTGCGTGATCGTTCACGAAGCGGATTTTCCTCCCGATAAAGTCAAGTAAATAAAATAAATGTTTTAAATAAATTATTTCTTACCGTTGGTTAATTTCAGGCATATCGAAGTGTCGACTGGTCCGACTTCAAAATTCGTTTTCACGACAAAAGTCCACAACTCCGTTTCTCCGGGAACCGTCGGTTTCAGCCTCCCACAAGTAAATATCGTAAAAATTATTTTCAGTAAAAGTCTAGAAATCCGGACTATAAGTTTTCAAAATAGTCCGGATTTTCGGGTGGACAACTCGAGAATTCGGATTTTCAGACCTGTCCAAATGTCAAAATTTTTCCTAAAAATCGGATTTTTACGTATTTTTATGTAAATTTTTTCCTTAAAATCGTATTTTTGACTAAATTTTTCTACAAAATCCAATTTTTACGAATTTTTGTCTAAATTTTTCCACAAAATCCAACTTTTACGAATTTTTATCAAAATTTTTCCTTAAATTTAAACATTAAAATTACACTCTGAAAATCCGGAAAATTCCAAAATCCGGATAACAAATCCCCGAGTGATCCGGAATTTTGGACTTCTACTGTATTCTTAATTACACCATAGATAAAAATTAATTTTATATTTTTCTTACTTAAGAGAAAATGGGCAGTGCTTTCGCTGAGTCAGGAAATCGAAGTTCGTCCTTTCGTCTTCAATCCAAACTCTCAGTATTTAAGCAGCATCGTGGTCGAAGCCGATTTCCTTCAAAAACGAAAGTGAGGATTAAATTTAATTTTTTTTTTGATAAATCCATACTTTTATACCTGTATATCTTACTTAGTACCACCACGGAACCCTACGACACCGATCGCATGGCGGCAGAATTTGTGATGCAATTTCCTCATCAAGCATTCACGCTCGGTCAGCAATTAGTATTCGGTTTTCAAGACAAGAAATTTCTTGGATTGGTGATTAAAGATCTGGAAGTGACGGATCTCGACGCCATCAAAGCTGGAAAACAACCGAAACCGAGAAAAGTAAAACAAAAATTATACGGGTGAAATTTTTTGTGAGGTTAACGAAAAATTATTTTAGACTCATTTGGGATTGTGTTTACCTAATTCGGCCGTCATATTTGAGAAAGCTGAAGGATCGTCGCTTGTTCTAATTGGGAAAAGTAAAGGGTTAGTTTACTAAATACTTCTGTAGTTTACGCTTTGTAATTCAGGAAAAGTCTAAAAATCCGAACTCCAGAAATCCGGACTCTTGAGTTTTGAAAAAAGTCTGGATTTTCGGGTGGATAACCCGAGAAGCCGACGTTAGACGTTTGGAATGTCTAAATGTTTTCCTTAAAATCGAATTTTTGTCAAATTTTTTTCTTCAATTCGAACAATCCGAGAATCCGGATTTTCGGACCTGTCAAAATTTTTTCCACACGATCGAATTTTTATCAAAATTCTTTGTCAAATTTAAAATATGTTAAAATTCTTACTTAAATTTTATCAAAATTTTTCTAAATTTAAACAATAAAATTACTTTGGGAATCCGAAATATTCGAACATCCGGACTGAGCAAATTCCCGAGTGGTCCGGATTTTTTGACTTTTACTGTAACAAAAACTAAAATATTCTTGCAGGAAAGTAACGCGACAGAGCATAATCAATCCAGATTGGGATTTCAACAAAATGGGAATCGGAGGATTGGACAAAGAATTTTCCGCCATCTTCAGACGAGCTTTTGCGTCCAGAGTGTTTCCACCAGAAATTGTCGAACAACTAGGTCAGTGTCGGACTCGAAATTAGAAAATACAAATTGACGGCGAAATAAAACTAAAAACTAAAATATTTACAGGTTGCAAACACGTTAAGGGAATATTGTTATTTGGCCCTCCTGGAACGGGTAAAACATTAATGGCTCGCCAAATTGGAAAAATGTTAAACGCGCGTGAACCCAAAATCGTCAACGGTCCACAAATTCTCGACAAATACGTTGGCGAATCAGAGGCGAATGTTCGGCGCTTGTTCGCTGAAGCTGAAGATGAAGAAAAAAGAGTTAGTAAAATAAATATTTCCGAGAAATCTTAACTGATGTGTGAAAATTGAATAGATGGGACCTAATAGTGGATTACACATTATCATATTCGATGAAATTGACGCAATATGCAAAGCCAGAGGTTCAGTGGTGAGTTTCGTGAATTGATAATTTCGTATTGCGAATGAAGAAACTGGATTTTTGTATTGTAATTTTAGGCTGGTAACACTGGAGTTCACGATACAGTCGTTAATCAACTACTCGCAAAAATCGACGGTGTCGAACAACTTAATAATATTTTAGTAATCGGTATGACAAATCGACGCGACATGATCGACGAAGCGTTGATGAGACCGGGAAGACTCGAGGTTCAAATGGAAATCGGTAAAGTTGACTATAAGTAATAAATAACGAACAAATAGTGACAAAATTTTTTTTTTACCTAGGTCTCCCGGACGAACACGGTCGATGCCAAATTCTCGCCATTCACACTGCTCGCATGCGCGAGAATAAAAAATTAAGCGACGACGTCGACATTCAAGAATTCGCCCAACTTACCAAAAATTTCAGCGGTGCTGAACTCGAGGGTTTAGTCCGCGCTGCACAATCGACAGCACTGAACAGGCTCATCAAAGTAAGCTTCGAATATTCAAAACATTCTGGTTACAACATCCGATTCGTATTTTTGATGTTCAGGCCGCGAGTAAAGTCGAAGTTGATCCCGACGCTTCTGAAAAACTTCTCGTCAATCGCGGTGATTTTATCAACGCCTTGGAGAACGACATCAAACCGGTTCGTTAACTTTTTCAAAAATTTCGAAAAATGTCTAAAACGTGGTTTAACTTTTTTTTCAAGGCGTTTGGTACGAGCGCTGAATTGCTGGATCATTACTTGATGCGGGGTATAATCAACTGGGGAGTACCGGTGACCGGAATCCTCGAAGATGGTGCTTTGCTAATTCAGCAAGCTAAATCGATGGAATCCGCTGGATTAGTCAGCGTGCTTCTCGAAGGAATCCCCAACAGCGGCAAAACAGCTTTAGCAGCTCGGCTGGCCAAAAATTCGGATTTCCCCTTTCTCAAAGTGTGTTCTCCCGAAGACATGGTCGGTTTCACGGAATCAGCCAAATGCATGACTATTCGAAAGGTAAAAATCTAATAAAATAAACGAATTATTGATTTCTAAGTACTTAAAAATACTTCGCAGTTATTCGACGACGCTTACCGTTCTCAACTCAGTTGCATTCTGGTCGACAACATCGAACGATTGCTGGGTAAAATACGCCTAAAAAGTGAAACGATTTAGGCGAACTTAAACGCGTTGTTTGTTATTTTTAGATTACGGTCCAATCGGGCCTCGTTATTCTAATTTAGTTCTCCAAGCGTTGTTGGTACTTCTCAAAAAAGAACCTCCTAAAGTTAGTCGCACTTAACGTTTTATTTTTACTCTCAATCTTCTAAATGCAATTTTATCTATTTTTAGGGTCGTAAACTTCTCATCTTGTGTACATCGAGTCGTCGACAGGTCATCGAGGAAATGGAGATGTTGTCCGCGTTTACAGCCGTTCTCCACGTTCCCAATTTATCAACTGGCGAACATTTAATGTCGGTACTGGAAGCCACCGATTGCTTTACCAAAGAAGAACACGCGCGAATCGGTCGTAAAGTTGAAAACAAACGAGTTTGGATTGGGATTAAAAAACTGTTGGGTCTCATCGACCTCGCTCGACAGGTAAAAACTCAATCATTTCAAAAATTTTAAATTTTAAACAAATTACTTTTTTAGTCGGGAGAGAATCGAACCGCCAAGTTCTTATCCAAGCTAGAAGAAGAAGGAGCGATGGAAATGTCTTAAATAAAATTCCGAGTGCACGTTTTAAAGCCTGATCGTGGACGGCCGACGCGGTCACCTGGTTTTTTCTTCGGTATTTCTTAGATTAGCGCCAACGAGCTGTCTAAAATCGGTATTTTCGTCTTTCCTCTCGATGTTGTCTCGGTCGAATAGGCAATTGCGAATTATCACTCACATTCCACTGTTGTACAGGTAGAAATAAAAATCGTTGTCACTGTGTATATTGTATTACGAAAATGTAATTATGTTTAAAAGTAAATAAAATGACGTCATTAATTTACCTCCACATTCGTTCTACGTGTCCGTTTATTTGAAATCACATATATAAATAATACCTACACAAAGCGTCTCGTTCTGCGATTTAATTTTTGAAATTCGTGTATATTTAAATTTTTTTGTAGTTTTTGTTGTTGTTGTTGGGTTTATTTTAAAATACAAAGAAGAGAAAAATGATCCACGACAACGATACCATTTTTATCTGCGCGCAAAGTTGCTCTCCATGTCGGTGCGACCTCGTTGGATATTGTAAATATTACTTTTGACGCGAGACTCGACGCTCGAATGTGACGCGGCGCTAGCCAAGAAGGGCCTAAAATTTACAGAGAAAAATTATAAATTTTGGACAAAATTACACAAAAATCGACTAAAGTTCTTTCTTACTTTAAAAACAGAGCTCCAGTCGCCCTGCTCTGTTCGTCCATAACACTTTCGTAGTGTTCTTCTTTGCGGAAACGTTGCATGTTTTTGTTTCGTTGTTCTTCGCGCCATTTTGCATTATTAAGCATTTGCTGTCGTTTCAGTTCCATTTCCTTGGGCATCAGTTTACTGAAAAATATAAAAACGTGTAAATTTCACAATAAATTTCTTACTCAAGATTTTTAAATACAGTAAATCCCGGTCAAAAATCTTTAATAATAGTGGGTAATTTCAACATATTTCTGTCGTATATTTCTAATAAATTACACGTAATATTTGTTTAAAAACATCGAAAATTTTTTTTGGTTTTTTCAGGTGTTCATTCGTTTGTTGCGTTTCAGTATTTGAGGATTAAAACAGCAAAAAATACCCATAAAACACAAAACTCTGTTCATTTTTATATTTTACCCAACTCTGCAGCAGTTTTCACAATAAAAAACTGTTAATTTCGTGTGAAATTACGTTAAAAAATTTCAGGAGACGATTCCCAGTTAATCCGCAACCCGGATAATCCACTCCCGGATAATCGGGAGTCTATAATAAAGTATTAACTCACCGTCGTTGTGACGGTTGAGACGACGGTGAACGCGATCTGGATTGGGTTCGTCGCATTTTTATCTTTTCTGGAGTGGACTGTTTACGCGATGGGTGTCGTTTCTGCGCTCCAGCCAAAAGTTTCTTGGTCTCCTGCAACGAGACCAAAAAATTTACATATTCTACTCGTTAATAATCAATAACACGAAGTTAAAAAAATCTTACGATCAATCCGTATGTGTTCGATTGTGAAAACGTTAAATCTTCGTCGTCGGTGTCGCGTCTCTTTCTCTGATCGTTGTGTCTGCTTTTCCCACTTTTGCTGGATCGGTGATGAACGTAACTTCCTTCGCTGCTGTCGGATTCACTGGTGCTGCCTTCTTCTTTATTCCTTTTGCTCTCTCGTTGATGACGCCTGCGTTTTTTGCTCCTTTCTTTATTTCTCTTTTTCTTGTTGCTTTTATCGAGTTGATCTTTCAACTATTAAAACCAAACCAAACAAAAATCAATCGTACGTTTTTATCTAACTCGATTAATAAATTTAAAACTAACCAGCATTTGAAGTTGCTTCATTCGCACGGGATTATTAAGAAGTTGCTTCTTATTTTCTTCTTCCTGTTTACGAATCACAAACAAGGGATCTTCGCGAATTTTATTCGCCAAGTCGACAACTACGCTGTCCGACGCAGGAGTCAAAAGAGATTCGGGCACATTATCATCTAAAACAAAAATAACGATAAAAACACGACGAACCTTCACAAATCACCGTGCAATTTACCGTTGACATTAAAAGCATTACTTTCTTGATTCGCCAACTCGAAAGCCTTGTCGACGGGACGTCCAGTAAGATAATCTTCTCGGTTGACCAACGACGCAGGTCCTTGATACATCCAATCCAATCGTTCTTGTTTTTTCCTGTAATCGAATAAACGTATAAATTCGAAATTCGTAACGAGTTCAACGCACTAAAGTCCGTTTCGTCCTACCTCACCACTCCTTTATCTTCGGCATATTGACGCATTTCTTGTCTCGTTCTTTCTTCGGCCAACTCTTTCTGCAGTTGTTCGATCTTTTTTTGTTCAGCTTCATGTTTTTGCTCGGCTTTCCACACTCGTTCGATGTTTTTCAACGTAGACGGATGCCAAGATTTTTTCAAATTCTATCGCGGACCAAAACAACAAACGGGCAACCATCATTTTAGCGGAACAGTTAACAACTTGGCCTTGAATCAAAAATCGCTTTTACGGCTAAATTACTCACCAAATCGCCTCCACCCATGATTCTTCACGAATAAAGTCGGTTAATACGAAATTAAAGACGAATAACTATACACATCACTCGATTAAACACTCGGATTAGCGATTATACGTCGAAACTGCGAGGATTGCGGCGCTATGTCGATAGCGACCTCTTTCACGATTCTGCGAAAGAATGGCGACGTCACGGCGATGACGTCACGTAATCTCGTGATGTCACGCGAGAACTGACGAATGACGTTGCAAAGAAGGCGGCCTAGTTTGGCGATTACGAGTTACGAGCGACTATTGTTCAGTTTAGTATTTAGAGCTTGTTTTTGCAGCACTCGACTATCAAAAACAACATGTCATCTACGGAGGAAACCGAAGATAAAAAAGCTGGTCATCCTCCAGCAGGTTAGACAACGTCGTAAATTAACAAAACGACGCTTTTGTTTATTTTCTACGTTGCGATTTTCGTTGTACGTGTTAAAAACATGACGAAAAATAGCAACATATGGAGAAAATCGTCGTTTTAAAAATGGACGATGGGATAATATTTTATTTAAACTTGCAGTAAAAGTTGGAGGAATGCGCATAACGCAGCATAAATCACCATCGGACCGAGAAAGACACGACTCGAATAAATCGGACAAGGCGAGTGGCGACGACGGAGACGACGTGGAAACGAAGCCTCCGCCAAGGTATAAAAAATGCACTTTGGTTGGTTATGATTGAAAGAATTTTACATTCGCGAGTGGAAACAACATTTTCCCTCACAATTTGCTTGGATTCTCTTGTCTGCATCGTGGAGATTCCTCGGCTGCGACATTAGGTAGGTGTGGTAACGATGGTTACCACCCTAAATCGCCACGTTACGACACGTTTAATTAATCCCTTATTAATCCTAACACCGAATCGTCAATTCTAAATTACTTTTTAATTGCAGTCCACCCAAGCAACAGCTTTACATTTCGGGAGCACCGGCTAGAGTAAGGATTAGAGAAATTAGTCGTTAACGTCGTACGAGATTTAAACGAGATTTTATATTTTAGGGAGACGCTGATTTTCCCGCTCAGGCCGTTCAGGCGACTCACGTCAAGCCACTGCCTTCCCACGAATTTCGTGCCTCGAGTCAGAAACCAAACGTGATCCACCAACCTAGAAAATGAAAGACGATTTTCGTTTTCGAATCAGTGGTTTTCCAATGGTGAAAAATGAAGAAAAAAGACGTGCCAATGACGCAATGATTTTAAGTCGAACCAAAAAAATAACTAAACTGTAAAATTCATTAACATTCCACCGCTTTGTGCTTTCCATTCCAAGTGGAAGAAATAATGTTAAAATAAAATGACGAAGCCACTGAAATAACCAAAAATGAATTTTTGCTTTTTTAATTCTCGCTGTTTCGAGTTAAAATTTTGTTTTTTTTTTGTGGGTGGCAGTGCGTAAACAGACGCTGGGTGTGAGTACTAACGAGTACTAAGTTTTATTTTGTATGTACGTTGTTGTTGTTGTTGAATTGGTACCGTATCGAAAGTTGTTGAATTTCGTCGTCGTCGTCTTCGATTCCGTCTTCTTCCATTCGTCGTTTGTTTTCACGGAGACGAATTAACAAATCTCGACAACATAATTTTTCTTCCTGGTTTAAAAAATCTAAATCGAGTTGGAATCTATTAAACTCGCTCATCATCGCCATCAAACGAACAGCGAGCGCCGTGTCCCGAACGTCTTCGTCGTCGATTTTCGAAACGAGAACTCGAATAACGTCACCCATCAAATCAAATCCGAGTTCGTTTCGATGTAAGTCGTTAATTAAATCGTAACCCAGGTGACGAAGAAACGCCATTTTCTCATCGTCGTTTTTCAATCTCCACTCTCGAGAAAATTGATAACTCGAACTCGGAGTTTTGCTTCCCTAAAAACAAACATTTTTAATCATTTTTAATACAAAATATGACGTCGGATATTATTTACCTGGGTTAACGTAGGAGTTTTATCCGCTTCAACACCTTTTCGGGGTTGTGTCGAAGTATTCCACAAACTTCTCGGCAATATTTTCATCGCGTCATCTTTTTCCAACGGTTTTAAATGCGCAGCTTTCACCATTTCCCTTTTTGAAAAATAAACTACGCATTACTTTAAAACGAAATCAACGTGATTTTTCATTTATTCTCACCTGAAATCATCGTACGTAGCAACTCTCTGATTCACCGCTCTCAATTTAGCGTCGTTCTCTCGCCAATATCTCACATCGGCATCGATGACTTTCTGCAATTCGTCTTCTAGCAATTCGAAATCAACCTCGTCCTCCATTTTCCTCGAATTTCACCCACAGCTCGCAGCGACATTTTCAATTGCGCATCGTCAAATACACTCGCTCACATACTGTTAAAAATCCAGTTATGTAATTACCTCGAAACGTCATCTGCGCAGTCTTCGACTCCCCAGCTTTCATCGATCTTTTTAAAAACCTCTTTTTAAAGTTCATCGACATCACCGTGTTTTACCAACACAACAACAGCGCCATCTCGACATCTAGCGACAAAACCGCGAACTATTTTTGACTTTTGTAGAAAATACTTAAATTTATTCACACTGTAAGAAATACATCCTTATACACCAACCAATCTTGGGTACAGAGGTATACAATGGACTAAAAAACAAAAAGAACAAACTACACTCTAGCTGATCAACACACACGGCAAAAAACTAAACCTACCAGGTGACAACAGACACACCTGCGTCAAACTCACAAACTCACCACTCTTTAAAATTAAAAAGTTCGTGGTTCCCGCACAGTTACAAAATAAAATATTAACGTCCTGAATTCAAAAAACAGTTTGAAATTAATAAAATCAACAAAATAAAATTTTATCGAATTTTTGAACAAAAATTTTCAATTTTCAAAATTTTTGGGAAAAATATCAAAAAATGGAAATAACAAGATTAATAATAATAAATTAAAAGAAAATTTACTTCTTAAAAATCAAAAACAGAAATGTTATTAATTAATAATAGCTAAATTAAATTTGACAAAAAAATCAAAAAATTTTGCCGAATATTTGACTAAAAATTTTCAAATTTTCAAAATTTTTGGGAAAAATATCAAAAAATGGAAATAACAATAAATTAAAAGAAAATTTACTTCATAAAAATCAATATAATCAATATTATTAATTAATAATAGCTAAATCAGATGATAAAAATTAAATTTGACAAAAAAATCAAAAAACCAAATTTTTGAACAAAAATTTCACAATTTTCAAATTTTGAAAAAAATTACAAAAAATCAAAAATAACAATAAATTAAAAAAAAATTTACTTCTAAAAATCAAAAACAGCAATGTAGTATCAATATTATTAATCAATAATAACTAATCGAGTAAGAAAAAATTAAATTTGACAAAAAAATCAAAATCAAAATCGAAGTGAAAAGAAATCAAACAAATTTTTCACTCCACAAACAAAATTCAACAGGTATTTTTTTTCGCTCAATTCACCCAATTTAACAGATTTTTCTCTTTGATATATCACAACACTACTCGTTGACAAAGACAAACAAATATGTTTTTTAAACTTCGTTTTTATCCCATTGAGTATTTTTAAAGAGAGGTTGCCACCATTTTTTAATTTTTCATTAATCTTCGATTAATCTTGATTTCTCACAAAAACGTCCACCAAAAAATCAATAAATTTCACCTAAATAATCATCAACTACACTAAAACATAAAATTAAAATAGGAAGCCGAGTCACATAATCAAAACAAAATTTTTTAAAAATTGGAAGTTTGTCCATTAACGCATAAATTAAAAACGTTAACGAGGAAGACGCAGCAAAAAAATCAAAAATTTACCTACAAAAAAACACACATTTCGTTTTCGGCGACGAATTTCCACCTATTAAACATAAAATTCAACTAACAAAAATCGCGAATCACGTTTCCAAAATCAAAAATGGCGGTCGAAATTTTTCGAATTTCGATCGATTTTCAGTCTTACACATAAAATTAAAGATTAAAAACAGCAAAAAAACTAGTAATCCTGTTTAAAAATAAACTAACATCGATATAACACAGGTAAACAAACAACGAGGCATTCGCGCATCTCATTACTTAAAACGAATCCGACCGAAGACAACTGGACATTTGCCAAAAAAATAAAAATCAACTTATAACTTAAAAAAATAACACAAAAAGTTTTGGTTTTGGTGGCAGTTCTTTACAACAAAATACAAAATATTCAAAAAAAATCAAGATTTTTTTTTTTCTTCTCACTTAAAAATTTTTGGTTTATTTTTTGTTTTTGTTTTTTTTGTGGTGGGGGATGATATTTTTTTTTTTATCGCATTTTTCCTCAAAAGAAGTTTTTATTTTGGTATTTATTAATTAATTACGGTTTTTATACAGTCCGTCGCTCGCTGCTAGCCGCCATCGCCGAAGAGAACGAGTGATGGCCCTTCTGCCAACAACAACAACAGTCACAACACACTTCGGCTAAATCGCCCGCAAGTCACGTGGCGTATCGTTTCGTCCACAGCCGCGCAATCCGATCGTGCTCTTCGCGGTTCTGTAGGTATTGAGTCGCTATGCTTCCGACGAGAGGGTCGGCTATAACGCGAAAATAGAAAAATTTGTCAAAATCTGCACTAAAAATGTGGTAAATGTAGTAATGTATGCAAAAATCCGGATTATTCGGGGATTTACTCGAGTTCGGATTTTGGGATTTTAAGGATTACTCGGGGATTTGTTCAGTTCGGATTTTGGGTTTTCCGGATTCTCTGAGTAATTTTAAAGGTTAAATTTAAGGAAAAATTTCGGTAAAACTTCATGTTTACGAAGGATTTTAATATATTTTAAATTTGACAAAGAATTTTGGTAAAAATTCGATTATAAGGAAAAATTTTGACATTCGGACAGGTCCGAAAATCCGGATTGTTCAAATTTAAGGAAAAAATTTTGATAAAACTTCACATTTAAGGAAGAATTTTAATGTATTTTAAATTTGAAAAAGAATTTTGGTAAAAATTCGATGGTAAGGAAAAATCCGGATTCTCGGAGTGTTAAAATTCTTCCTTAAATGTGAGATTTTATCAAAATTTTTCCTTAACTTTGAATATATTTTAAATTTGACCAAAAAGTATGGTAAAAATTTTGACATTCGAACCGGTCCGAAAAATTCGGATTCTCGGAGTGTTCAAATTTCAGGAAAAATTCGGATTCTCGGAGTGTTCACATTTAAGCAAGAATTTTAATATATTTCAAATTTGACAAACAATTTTGGTAAAAATTAGATCGTACGCAAAAATTTTGACAGTCGGACAGATCCGAAAATCCGGATTCTCGGGCTATCCCCCCGAAAATCCGGACTTTTTTAAAAACTCAAATAGTCCGGATTTCCGAACTTCGACTGTACAATAAATTTTCGATTTTACTCACCAGGATTGCAGTCTGTAAGAAGAGAACAGATGGACAGAAGCACTTTGGAGATGGTCAACGCGGGTGACCAGTTGTCTTTGAGGATGTCCAAACAGATAACTCCTTGGCTATTGATGTTACAGTGATAAATCCGCGTACGAAAAGTCACCTTAAAAACAAAACCCTCGACATTTCAAAAAAAACGAACCATATAAACAAAAATTTTCTATAATAAAAACTACCTTTGGCGGTTTAAACGGATAATCCGGCGTGTTAACGTAGGAGTTTTATCCGCTTCAACACCTTTTCGGGGTTGTGTCGAAGTATTCCACAAACTTCTCGGCAATATTTTCATCGCGTCATCTTTTTCCAACGGTTTTAAATGCGCAGCTTTCACCATTTCCCTTTTTGAAAAATAAACTACGCATTACTTTAAAACGAAATCAACGTGATTTTTCATTTATTCTCACCTGAAATCATCGTACGTAGCAACTCTCTGATTCACCGCTCTCAATTTAGCGTCGTTCTCTCGCCAATATCTCACATCGGCATCGATGACTTTCTGCAATTCGTCTTCTAGCAATTCGAAATCAACCTCGTCCTCCATTTTCCTCGAATTTCACCCACAGCTCGCAGCGACATTTTCAATTGCGCATCGTCAAATACACTCGCTCACATACTGTTAAAAATCCAGTTATGTAATTACCTCGAAACGTCATCTGCGCAGTCTTCGACTCCCCAGCTTTCATCGATCTTTTTAAAAACCTCTTTTTAAAGTTCATCGACATCACCGTGTTTTACCAACACAACAACAGCGCCATCTCGACATCTAGCGACAAAACCGCGAACTATTTTTGACTTTTGTAGAAAATACTTAAATTTATTCACACTGTAAGAAATACATCCTTATACACCAACCAATCTTGGGTACAGAGGTATACAATGGACTAAAAAACAAAAAGAACAAACTACACTCTAGCTGATCAACACACACGGCAAAAAACTAAACCTACCAGGTGACAACAGACACACCTGCGTCAAACTCACAAACTCACCACTCTTTAAAATTAAAAAGTTCGTGGTTCCCGCACAGTTACAAAATAAAATATTAACGTCCTGAATTCAAAAAACAGTTTGAAATTAATAAAATCAACAAAATAAAATTTTATCGAATTTTTGAACAAAAATTTTCAATTTTCAAAATTTTTGGGAAAAATATCAAAAAATGGAAATAACAAGATTAATAATAATAAATTAAAAGAAAATTTACTTCTTAAAAATCAAAAACAGAAATGTTATTAATTAATAATAGCTAAATTAAATTTGACAAAAAAATCAAAAAATTTTGCCGAATATTTGACTAAAAATTTTCAAATTTTCAAAATTTTTGGGAAAAATATCAAAAAATGGAAATAACAATAAATTAAAAGAAAATTTACTTCATAAAAATCAATATAATCAATATTATTAATTAATAATAGCTAAATCAGATGATAAAAATTAAATTTGACAAAAAAATCAAAAAACCAAATTTTTGAACAAAAATTTCACAATTTTCAAATTTTGAAAAAAATTACAAAAAATCAAAAATAACAATAAATTAAAAAAAAATTTACTTCTAAAAATCAAAAACAGCAATGTAGTATCAATATTATTAATCAATAATAACTAATCGAGTAAGAAAAAATTAAATTTGACAAAAAAATCAAAATCAAAATCGAAGTGAAAAGAAATCAAACAAATTTTTCACTCCACAAACAAAATTCAACAGGTATTTTTTTTCGCTCAATTCACCCAATTTAACAGATTTTTCTCTTTGATATATCACAACACTACTCGTTGACAAAGACAAACAAATATGTTTTTTAAACTTCGTTTTTATCCCATTGAGTATTTTTAAAGAGAGGTTGCCACCATTTTTTAATTTTTCATTAATCTTCGATTAATCTTGATTTCTCACAAAAACGTCCACCAAAAAATCAATAAATTTCACCTAAATAATCATCAACTACACTAAAACATAAAATTAAAATAGGAAGCCGAGTCACATAATCAAAACAAAATTTTTTAAAAATTGGAAGTTTGTCCATTAACGCATAAATTAAAAACGTTAACGAGGAAGACGCAGCAAAAAAATCAAAAATTTACCTACAAAAAAACACACATTTCGTTTTCGGCGACGAATTTCCACCTATTAAACATAAAATTCAACTAACAAAAATCGCGAATCACGTTTCCAAAATCAAAAATGGCGGTCGAAATTTTTCGAATTTCGATCGATTTTCAGTCTTACACATAAAATTAAAGATTAAAAACAGCAAAAAAACTAGTAATCCTGTTTAAAAATAAACTAACATCGATATAACACAGGTAAACAAACAACGAGGCATTCGCGCATCTCATTACTTAAAACGAATCCGACCGAAGACAACTGGACATTTGCCAAAAAAATAAAAATCAACTTATAACTTAAAAAAATAACACAAAAAGTTTTGGTTTTGGTGGCAGTTCTTTACAACAAAATACAAAATATTCAAAAAAAATCAAGATTTTTTTTTTTCTTCTCACTTAAAAATTTTTGGTTTATTTTTTGTTTTTGTTTTTTTTGTGGTGGGGGATGATATTTTTTTTTTTATCGCATTTTTCCTCAAAAGAAGTTTTTATTTTGGTATTTATTAATTAATTACGGTTTTTATACAGTCCGTCGCTCGCTGCTAGCCGCCATCGCCGAAGAGAACGAGTGATGGCCCTTCTGCCAACAACAACAACAGTCACAACACACTTCGGCTAAATCGCCCGCAAGTCACGTGGCGTATCGTTTCGTCCACAGCCGCGCAATCCGATCGTGCTCTTCGCGGTTCTGTAGGTATTGAGTCGCTATGCTTCCGACGAGAGGGTCGGCTATAACGCGAAAATAGAAAAATTTGTCAAAATCTGCACTAAAAATGTGGTAAATGTAGTAATGTATGCAAAAATCCGGATTATTCGGGGATTTACTCGAGTTCGGATTTTGGGATTTTAAGGATTACTCGGGGATTTGTTCAGTTCGGATTTTGGGTTTTCCGGATTCTCTGAGTAATTTTAAAGGTTAAATTTAAGGAAAAATTTCGGTAAAACTTCATGTTTACGAAGGATTTTAATATATTTTAAATTTGACAAAGAATTTTGGTAAAAATTCGATTATAAGGAAAAATTTTGACATTCGGACAGGTCCGAAAATCCGGATTGTTCAAATTTAAGGAAAAAATTTTGATAAAACTTCACATTTAAGGAAGAATTTTAATGTATTTTAAATTTGAAAAAGAATTTTGGTAAAAATTCGATGGTAAGGAAAAATCCGGATTCTCGGAGTGTTAAAATTCTTCCTTAAATGTGAGATTTTATCAAAATTTTTCCTTAACTTTGAATATATTTTAAATTTGACCAAAAAGTATGGTAAAAATTTTGACATTCGAACCGGTCCGAAAAATTCGGATTCTCGGAGTGTTCAAATTTCAGGAAAAATTCGGATTCTCGGAGTGTTCACATTTAAGCAAGAATTTTAATATATTTCAAATTTGACAAACAATTTTGGTAAAAATTAGATCGTACGCAAAAATTTTGACAGTCGGACAGATCCGAAAATCCGGATTCTCGGGCTATCCCCCCGAAAATCCGGACTTTTTTAAAAACTCAAATAGTCCGGATTTCCGAACTTCGACTGTACAATAAATTTTCGATTTTACTCACCAGGATTGCAGTCTGTAAGAAGAGAACAGATGGACAGAAGCACTTTGGAGATGGTCAACGCGGGTGACCAGTTGTCTTTGAGGATGTCCAAACAGATAACTCCTTGGCTATTGATGTTACAGTGATAAATCCGCGTACGAAAAGTCACCTTAAAAACAAAACCCTCGACATTTCAAAAAAAACGAACCATATAAACAAAAATTTTCTATAATAAAAACTACCTTTGGCGGTTTAAACGGATAATCCGGCGAGAAATGAATGTCTAAGAAAAAGACGCCACCTTCGTAAACCGACCCCGGAGGACCCAATATGGTGGACACCCACTCGTAAAGATTATCCCCTTTCGGACCAGCACTGATAAAAAACAAAAACAAAACAAAAATTAAAATCAAAACATTTTTCGACAACAACAACTCGAAAATCAAAATGGCGCGGTGACAAAAATTCTGAGAAAAAGCTTTTCGATTATTAACGCGATCGCGTCACGTTTCGCAAATACAAAAACCCAACCCCTACCCGGGGTAATACCTCCTTTTTTAATTCCCCCTCCCTATCATTAATCAATACCACTCAACGTATATACACTAAAAAGAAAAAGATGAAGACGAAATCAATAACTTAGATCTTGGCTAAAATCAATGGAGACGAAAACGAAAAAGCAATAACTCGCAACACCGACAAAAGATTATTACGAATCATCTCCACCCACGCCTGCCCAAATACCAGATAAGGCTAGTTAGACGATGGGGGCCACCAGCTGCTACTCGCAACCCCCGGTGGTCGCGTCCCAATATCGATCCGCACCATATCATCCAACCGAAGCATTCCTTTCCCCAACTAAAATACAAACATCTTTCTTACAAAATTTGATTCTAAATACAGTATAAGTGCAAAAATTCGAATGGATCGGATTTTCGGATATTCCGGATTTTCAGAGTGTAGTTATAATGTTTGAATTTAAGGAAAATTTTTGATGAAATTTTATATTTAAGGAAGAATTTTAATGTATTTTAGATTTGACAAAAATTCGATCGTAAGGAAAAATTTTGAAATTCGAACAGGTCCGAAAATCCGGATTCTCGGATTGTTTAAATTTAAGGAAAATTTTTGATGAAACTTCATATTTAAGCAAGAATTTTAATATATTTTAAATTTGGCGAAGAATTTTTATCAAAATTCGATCACAAGGATAAATTTCGAACAGGTCCGAAAATCCGGATTCTCTGGTTTTCCACCCGATAATCCGGACTCTTTTGGAAACTCAAGTTGTCCGGATTTTTGGACTTTTTACTGTATAACAACAAATCGAATCAAAATCTTTCGTCCATCCGATAATCCGGACTTTTTTGAAAACACAAATAGTCCGGATTTGAAGAGTTCGAATTTTTGAACTTTTACTGTAAAAAATCGAATGAAAATCTTTCGTCCACCCGAAAATCCGGCCTTTTTTGAAAATTCAAATGGTCCAGATTTTTGAACTTTTAACTATAACAACAAATCGAATCAAAATCTTTCGGTCCACCCGAAAATCCGGACTTTTTTAAAAACTAAAATAGTCCGGATTTCTAGAGTCCGGATTTTTAAACTTTTACTGTAACAACAAATCGACACAAAATCTTTCATCGTATCACGTCACCCCACCACTCAATTTCGTCTTTCGTCGGTTGACTCAGGGGTTGGGCAAACTCGAACAAAAGCCTTTTTACAACCCACTGAAAAACTCAAAAACCGGAAGAGGGGGTTCACGAGACACCACCTTTAAATTCACACAATTTCAAAAACAAAAACACAACGTTTTCATCTCGATTTAAATTTTAACACCAAAGATGAAACATTTTTTATACTACCACACAATAACTCTCTCGGTAACTCGAGTTAAAGACGCGACGAAAACGACGAGATGCCGGTTTTATGGGGGCACTAAAAATTCTCCGCGAGTCAAAATCAATTGAAGAGGATCCATCGTCATTTTCAACAAAATTTCACTCGACGACGATCGGTCAACTGCGATTAATCCAAATCTACAAAACCCAACAGGTGAGAGAGAAAAAAGGTAAAAAGAGATAAAATAGGTATTTTTCGAATCGAATCGACGTCATCGTTCTCTTCTCATTAAACTATCGATCCGGGTCGCCGAAGGGAGTCGTCCTTAAACGACTCCTACGTAGCTTGATTTATGGAACGGAGAAAATAGTCGAAGGAAAATGCGTCTTCGGTGGATCAGGTGAAAACGAGTAAACGACCTAATGTTTTATTTTTCTCTTTCGCGATAATTAAAAACCTGACTCTGACGTCACGGTACCGCGAGTGATGGTAAATTGCATTGGTGTTAAATCTTGACCAAATTAAGATGAGTAAAAATTGGGTGGTGATAAATGGCGGACGGAAAAATCATGTTTTTGTTTCGAAGAAATATTTGTGTGGAAAATTGAAGGAACCAAATTAAGAATAGAATAAATGGCGAATATTTGTGTGGAAAAATTGAAGAAACCAAATTTCGAAGAATAAATGGCGAATATTTTCGGTGGAAAATTTGATGAAACCAAATTTCGAAGAAAAAATGGCGAATATTTGGGTGAAAAAAATTGAAGAAACCAAATTTCGAAGAAAAAATGGCGAATTTTCCCGTGGAAAATCGAAATAAACCAAATTAGTAAGATTAAATGGCGAATATTTGTATGAAAAAATTGAAGAAACCAAATTTCGAAGAAAAAATAGCGAATATTTGTTTGAAAAAATCGAAATAAACCAAATTTCGAAGAATAAATGGCGAATATTTGTGTGAAAAAATTGAAAAAACCAAAATTCGAAGAAAAAATGACGAATATTTGTGTAAAAAAATTGAAGAAACCAAATTAAAGATAGAATAAACCGCGAATATTTATGTACAAAATCAAACAAAACTAGAAAATAAAACTGGTTCACATAACAAAAACCACCGTTACTCCTAAATTTTTCCCCTTTTTTTCACCCAATCTCGACACCGTGAACTCAGTGTTCAACCGACTCTAAAAACCAGGTTGATCGCGACCGTCACAAAACACCACTCACTAAATTACCCCAATTAATTACTCCACACAACCACCAACATTTCGAACGGACACACCGACGAATCTAAAAACAGTTTTCGGATTCAATTACGAAAACGCACAATGTGCCAACCGAGAAGAAAAGAAAGGAAAACGGGTGTCGACTCGCTACAAATCAATAAACACGCGCAGTCGCCTCGTGACCAGAGAAAAGAGCAACCACCACAACCTTTTCCCACCGTCGAACGCACACTTTGCATTATGTAAATCGACCGAGAGGATAACGACGAAGTGGTTACTCGTCCGTTTCTTACTCAACGTTCCTCCACATTTCAAACAGGAAGCTCGAAATGTGTTCACGGGGTCGAGCCATCGACGACCTCGTTCTAACTGACCCTGACACACGAGGGAGAAGTTCGTATTGTGTTGACTAATTAAAGTACTTTAGTTTTTTAAAAATGACAAAAATCGCATCGCGACCTTAAAAAAAAAATTCAACACCCCTGATTAAAAAAAAAAATTTTTTACCTGCAATTTGGCGGAGGGTCCAACGTGATCTCAGCCAATTCCTTTTGAATTCTGTTTTGAAAAATAAGATAAATAATCTCGTAACTCGAAGGGTGCGTTTTTGAAAATAAATCACGTGACATTTTGTCACGTCGGAAAAAATTAGATATTTTCGCGTGGTGGTTTTTAATTCGAATTTAGAGTAGTTTTCTTACCGTTTGGCGCTGGTGCTGAGCGCTTTAGACATTTTTGGATTGAGTTTTGTTTCTTTGTGTTCCTTTTCTCGCTGTTCGTGGGAGGTGGCTCCTCCTCCGCGTCCCCTCCCGGAGCCAGACCCCGAGGGTCCCGCTTGGGCTCGATCTCCCGACATCGTTTCAGCTATCGGTCCTCCCACGTCACCTGAAATCAAACGTTAATCAAGTTAAAGCGTCAAAAACAAACAGATATTTCGTTAGGCCTAATCGAGGCTTAAGTCATTTTTTCGCGTTAATTCCTATTTTTTCGACGTTTAAATTAATCGCTTTAAATAAACGAAATCCGGCGGTTAATTCCGTGACTTAATTTCGGTATTTCGCACCTGTAACCGTTGAATAAAAAGAAAACGGAGTAAACCGAGTGACATCGGTTCACTCACACAAAAGAATGGCTGCTCGGTTTTCTCGTCGCCGCTTTTATCAAGTTTCTTTTCAACGGGAAATATTTCCTACCTTTTCCTAAACTCACGTTAATGTGATTCGTACATTGACTAACATTCGCCGCTGCGATTACCGTAATTTCCACCTAAAACGAATATTTTCGTGCGATCGCCAAATGTACTCGCACTCGCTGTTCCAACTTGTCATTAGCTCCCCGACTTACATCCGACATTCGTAACCGAAAATTCTAAAATATTCTTAACTGCGGTTCGTTCGGAGGTTGTAGCATCTACGCGCAGTTTGAGTTGCCATTTATCGAGGAATAAAAGTGGCATTAAACGGCGAATGAAATAAAGTTTGCCGCATGCATGTGTAATGAGTCGGCGGGGGCGCTTCGGGAACAGCCGTTAAGATTAATTTAACGTGGCTAAATAACGCGTTAAATCGCGTTTAAAATCGTTGGAAACTGTCGAATAACGTGTACGGAACGCTTAAATATGGTTTAGGTTGAGGATAAGCGCGGTAGAAGCGATGTAAATATGAGAATCGAGTCGAGAAAAGGAGAGACGTTCTTACCTAGCATCTTGACACCTGACTGCACCACAGATGTCAAATCCACTAGCAAAAACACGAAGATGCGAAACTTGTCTAGGACGAAAAATATTATCGAATAAAATTTTTTAAAATTGAAAAATGAATTTACGTAGCGAAAATGGCGTATTTTGTGCTTAAATTTTTAAGAGTTTCGTTTAATATTTTCGTCGTGACTCGTTCCGGTAGAGGGCGGTATCTACCAATAAATCCGACTTGTACGACATCTAGCGACAGCGAGTGAATGTTTACCGTGACGTCATCAGTGCGGTTTATTTAAAATTCCGCGAAACAGTAAATTTTTTACGATGTTTCCACTATTACCGCGTGTAAATTAAACTAAAATAAATATTAAAAATTTATCTCAAACTCCGACAAAATTTTTTATTTTCCTACAAAAATCAAATACAACAGAAAATTTGATTTGTCACAAATTTTGCGCAACGACAGAAAAACGCAATGATTTTATATTTTTACGACGAATTTACTATAAAAAAAAACTTTTTTCTATTGACAAATTTCCTCGAATTCCTATGTCGCGGAAATTCCTACAAAATATAAATTTTATCGCCATTAATCAACAAATATTTCATCACTAAAAACCTTCTCTCACAAACTCTCAGCTTTCGATGATTAATTTCTCCATCACCACAACGATATTAGTAAATAATACTCCACAAAATATCTTTAAAAAACAAAATTAAACTTGAATTTATTAAATTATGTCGAAATTCACATCCTTTACCATCGCTTCATTTTCAGTCAAAATCAGTCGACCATCAAAATGCGAACAACAAAACGACACAAAAACGTTTCAATCATAAAATTGCATCAACTAACTCACAAAACCACCTATCACGTATTTCCCCGTTGAATCAAACGTTTATAATTCGAGTGATACGGAACATCTATCTTTATTTTTAAAAACGAAAATGTGGATCCGCATCGCTCTGATTTTGTGCAGTTTTACCTTTACAGATGGAAGCGAAAGAAATAACCCACCACCTCATATTATTTTCATCTTAGGAGACGATATGGGTAACGTCACATTACTAAAAAAAAATATAAAATTCATTAAATCGAGTTTTTTTTCAGGATATAACGATGTTGGATGGACTAACCCTAAAATGCCGACTCCTAATATGAATCGAATGGCGCGGGAAGGAATCATTTTAAATCATTTCTACGCGATGCCTCAGTGTACACCGTGAGATTTACTAAAAATAATTTTTAAAAGTTAACAGTTAATAATTTTTGTGTTGTTTTAGGTCTCGAGCCACCATGTTGTCCGGGAGGTACGCTCAAGAGTTGGGTCTTCAAAGAGGGGTTTTGAATACGCAAGAAGCTTACGGAATACCGACTGATTTTAAATTATTACCTGAAATTTTGAAGAGAAAAGCGAATTATAGAACGCACGCGATTGGCAAGTGAGTTTGATTTACTTACAATTACGCGGAATGAGTTTTTAAATGTTTGTGACGTCAATTTCAGGTGGCATTTAGGTTTTTGTAGTAAGGAGTACACTCCGGTGTACCGAGGATTCGATACTTTTAGAGGATTTTGGCAAGGAGCTGAGGAAAATTATCAACATTGCATCAGTAATGAGAGTATCTACGATCCGCCGACAAACTGCGCATTCGATTTTAGAAACAACATGACGGATGTCCACGAGGAATATTTAGGAGATTTCTCTACAGTAATATAATATAAATTACGATATTATTATGTTATATTTACCGATTCATTCGCAGTTTGCGTTCAACGATGCCGCGGTGTCTGTAATCGAAAATCATCCACCGAGCAAACCTCTGTTTATGTACGCAGCTTTCACAGCCACGCATTTTCCAGTTCAAGCTCCGGATGAATTTGTAGAAAACTGCGGTGAATTGCCGAAAGAGCGACGGATTATGTGCGGTAAGTGATAAAGGAGTCACGGACTCACTATAAAATGACTGAGGAGTAAATTATATCGCGTAGGAGCGGTGAATTCGCTGGATAAAGCCATTGCCAACATAACTGATGCGCTTAAAAGAACCGGATTGTACGATAATTCCGTCATCGTGTTCACGTCAGACGTAAAATACAGTTTTTAAATCGATTTTGTAACTGTAAAAATACTTAAGACAAATTTGTTTTTCACAGAATGGAGGAAATTACCATTTTGGAGCGAATAATTATCCACTACGTGGGAATAAAGCGAGTTTGTGGGAAGGAGGAACTCGAGTTCCAGCATTCGTTCACAGTCCTTTACTACAAAATACAGGTTATAATTACACTGGGTAAGATATATTTACTTACGGTTTGATCGCGTTTCATTCACTGGTTTATTTATCGTTCTGTAGATTGATTCACATGGTCGATTGGTACACGACTTTCTTGTATTTGGCTGGAATAAGACCAGGTTCGAGACGATATCTGCGGTAAAAAGAAAAATAATTAATATATTGATTCGTATTTATAGATAAATCTCTGAAATTGAGAGGAAAAAATCAATGGAAGGCGTTGAGTCAGAGAAAAAAGTCTCCTAGAACTTCTTTTCCTTACTCCGTCGATATTCTTAATGGTACTTGGATCGCCGCCGTAAGGTAACCTTGGTTTAAAATATCGTTTCGAGATAATTATTTGGTATTTTACTTAGAGTCAAGAATTATAAATTAATAGCTGGACCGGGAGGAACTTCTGACAAATGGGTGACGGACGACGAAACTGTCGACATGAGTTTTAACTCGACTTATGTCGTTGAATACGAAACTAAACCACTTCCTTTCGATTTAACCGACAGAACTTCTAAATTATTTGATTTATCAGGTAACTGCAGTCTTGGAACAAAAACTATATCGATCTCGTAATAAATTATTTAAACTCTCGCAGTCGATCCGTTCGAGAAAAACGACATAGCCGCGAGTAATCCCGACATCGTGAGAAGATTATGGCGTAAACTCCGGTATTACATAAACATGGCCGAACCAGCGGTCAAACTGCCTCAAGATCCAGCTGGGGATCCGGCTAACTTCGATAACGTGTACAGCGACGGATGGTGTAAGGCGTACAAAACCGTTCCTCAAGCTAATAATAAGCAATACAGCAATCAAAACATCGCTACTTTATATTTACAATAAACTAAAACCTACAAAACGCTGTTCTCAAATCACCTCGATTATAAATTACATCACGCAACATTGCGATATTTTGTTACATGTAAAATTTTCAATAATAAATTACATGTGTCACTCATTTAAACTTGACATCAGACTATTAATTTACGATGTACGGAAATATCACAGTCGTTCAATGAGATGTCGACACGAGCTGTCTAGGGAAATGTCGCGTACGAAAACATAAAAGGAGTCGTTGGTCGAGGAAAGGGAGCTTCACAAAAGAACTGGTCAACGATGTTGATGTTCTTTTGTGCGATCCCGCCGCCTTTTTGATATTTCGAGACAACGCGTTCACGGTCTTCGTTCCTCGACCGACGACTCCAGTACGTCTTGGTTCATTCCCTGTAAGTAAAATACAAGTCTCAGTTTCTTTCCATTCGCACTTTGTAAGGGGTAAGGAGTCTTCGTTGAATGTCTTTAAACGTTTACTTGGATGATATGTCAAATTTCGTCACAGGAAGAGGAAAATCTATTTAAAATCGAGTCAAAATCGATCCAGTAAAACTGTAATAAAAATGTCATAAAGGTTTTTTTTTCTTCCTCGAATTATACTTTTTACTGCCGAGGTTTTTTTTTTACTCGGTAACGAGCGTAACTTTAGAGGAAAAAGGATGCGAAACAAAAGCTGCTTTTGTGTCTACGAAGTACGAATGACGCACTCGCAATTTGTAATGTTAAAACGCGGATTAAACGTTAAGATTATCGAAAGAAAACCGTGAATAAAATCATTACTTGATTAACGCGTAAACTAATCGTAATGATCGTTTTTGCAAGGTTCATCCGATAAAATAAACTTGTTATTACGAGACTCGACGAAGCGTAAATGAAATACTCCATTTATCCTGATAACGCGTAAATTTCCAATTTGCGCAACCTTTTCAATACGCAGAATACTGTGAGATTTTTAATAAATAGGCAGTAACCCATTTGCTCCTCGAACACGCGAGATGAGCTCCAGGTTGACTTTCGGCATCATTTTCTTATTGACCGTGACAATTTCGTCTTTGGTCGATGGAAAAAGACATAAATTGAAACCACCGAATATTATTTATATCATACTGGATGACGTAGGTAAAAAAGAAACTTACTTTGAATGCAAAGACGGATTTCAAGAAGTAAATTTGTAGGGTACAACGATGTCGGTTGGAATAATCCCACGATAAATACACCGGTCATGAACGATTTGGCGAGGGATGGTGTTATACTGAGTCATTTTTACACATCGCCGATCTGCACACCGTAAAAAGAAATATTAATTAGAATCTGAAAGTCTGAAAATTTCAAAATGTCTAACTTTTTACCTATTCAGATCTAGAACAACATTGATGACTGGTTTGTACGCAACGCAATCGGGATTGCAACGAGGAGTGCTTGCACCGCAAGAACCATACGGCGTGCCGTTAAAATTTAAAAT
The DNA here is from genome assembly GCA_034696085.1 of Stigmatogaster subterranea. Lineage (NCBI taxonomy): Eukaryota > Metazoa > Arthropoda > Chilopoda > Geophilomorpha > Himantariidae > Stigmatogaster > Stigmatogaster subterranea. The sequence goes on from JAQIWS010000057.1 coordinate 45,934, forward strand.
TTTACCCGATACGTTAAAAAGTCGAGCGAATTACGCGACGCACGTCGTTGGAAAGTGAGTAAAAATATCGTTCCTTCGTAGTAAATTCGTGAGTCGATTGATTTTTGTTTTTTCGCAGGTGGCATCTTGGATTTTGCAGTTGGTTGTACACACCTACTTACAGAGGCGTCGATTCCTTCCTGGGTTTCTACAACGGAGCGGAAGAAAATTATAATCATTGTATCAGTAAACATAATATTTACGATCCCATTAGCAATTGCACGCGGTACGATTTCAGGAAAAACGAGAGAGCCACACACGAGGAATACATGGGAGTTTATTCGACGGTGAGTTGGAGTAACTGAAAATGTACGGAAAAATTATTAAAATTATTCGTTTTAGTCGATTTACACGGAACAATCTGAAAAAATAATAAATCGACACCCTAGAAACAAACCTCTGTTCATGTACATCGCGTTAGTCGACGCGCATTTTCCCGTACAAGCTCCGGAACGTTTCCGCGTAGGATGCGAAAACGCGCCGACCGAAGCGCGAATAAAATTCTGCGGTGAGTAAATTGATAAATCTCGATTTAATTCGAATTAAGTGGTGATTTCTTTCTCTCGCAGCGGCGATGGCGTCATCCGACGAAGCGGTAGGTAAGATCATATCGGCGCTTAAGAAGAGAAGATTGTACGATAACACCGTGATCGTGCTGACGTCGGATGTGAGAAATTATTACGCGACGTATTTCTGAAATTATGTAAATAAAACGAGTACATATTTGTTTTTAGAACGGAGGCAGTGTGCATTTCGGAGGAAACAACTATCCGTTACGAGGAAATAAAGCTACTCTTTGGGAAGGAGGAACTCGCGTTCCAGCTTTCGTTCACAGTCCACTGCTTCGTAAAAAGGGTTACATTCACGACGGGTAAAAATTCGCCGATTAATGTGACTTCTACGCTCGACATAATTATTCCGCGTCTCTTGCAGAATGTTCCACATGGTAGATTGGTATCCTACATTCATGTATCTGGCTGGAATTAGACCTGGTGAGATAAAATTAGAATGAAGATAAATATTGTATTACAGTACAAAAAAGAAAGAATTGTAATACTTCGATATTTTTGATTTAGATAAACGTCTTAATCTTCAAGGCGTCAATCAATGGAGAGCGATAAGCGAGGGCGAAGAATCGGCTAGAGATGAATTTCTTTACAACGTCGACGTTCTCGAAGGCGTGCTCATCGGCGCTGTTAGGTAAAAATTATCCAGTTCTACTAAGTAGAAGAAAATTATTTTCTCCTCTCGTAGAAAGGGTGATTACAAATATATCGTGTCGTCGGGAGGAATCCCAGACACGGTAGTGACGGAAGATGAGACGACGGACGAGAGTTACAACGTCACGTATTTGACGCAGTACGTGTTGCAACCTGAACCCTTCGATCTCACCGACACTACACAGAAATTATTCAATTTAGCGGGTAAAATAGCGTAATTATCTACGAATTTACTTTTAAACAGCGTAACGATGTAAAATATTTCAGACGATCCCAGCGAAGAAAACAACTTGGCGGAATCGGAGCCCGAAAAAGTGAAGGAACTCGCGGAGATCCTCGAATATTATCTGCGTATCTCCAAACAAGCCGTTAAAATAGCTTCTGATCCTGCTGGAGATCCTGCAAATTACAATAACAGTTATACACCTGGTTGGTGCATACCTTACTACGACGTACCTACGAATAATCAAACCAAACGTTACATGAAGTTGAACATAGGAGATTTGGTTTAATCGTCCGTCAAATAACGCTGTTTCTCTTTCACCGCACTATGTCTGCAAATTTAATCTACTGCATTTATTTATATTAAAAATTAAAAGTAGTAAAAAGTCTCACCTTAATCCTTTACTCATCCACTTCGATGCGATTTCCCTAATCCAGATGGAGTTTATTTTCAACCGACTGGTCGTCATCTCTTTTAAAATATCGCGTTGTTCTTTGGCAGAAAAACTTAGTTTTCGAACTATCTTCGAAGAACTTGGATATCTTTTTTACGCATAATCCTTTCGTAGCTTCGAGAAATAATTCTGAAATAATAAAGGAAAATGTAACACGAAATCGGAACGACTTTAAACGCTTATTTCGGACGATATTTTAAAATTCGTCGCATAAATATAGGACAGGTCTACAATAGTCGATCCACTAAAACTGTAATAAAAATGTCAGAATGTGTCATTTTTTCCTCGAAACTGCCGAATTATTTTTTACTCGGTAACGCGCGTGCCTTAAGAGGAAAAAGGATGCGAACCAAAAGTCACAGGAATCATCGTTGTTAACCACGAAACGCAATGTCTTTCACTTTTAGTGACGTTGAATGCTGTTTACAATTTTAAAAGCTGTCAAAAGTAAACCGCGAATAAAAGGAATCATTGCATGATCAGGGCGTGCACTAATTACAAAGATAGTTGTGCAAGGTTCATCCTGTAAAATAAACGTGTTATTACGGGACTCGATGAAGCGTAAATGAAACACTTCATTTATCCTCCTACGTCGCTTAAATTTCTAATTTGCGCAATCCTGTCAACGCGCAGTATCATTAGAGATTTTTAAAATCGACATTTCGATGGCAATAAATATTGGATACTCCGTTTGCTCATCACACTCGCGAGATGAACGCCAAGTTCGCTATCGGAGTAATTTTCTTATTGATTCTTATGACGATCTCGCCTTCGGTGGAAGGGAGAAGACGAAAATTTAAACCACCTAATATTATTTATATCTTACTGGATGACGTAGGTAAGAAAAACAAATTTACTTCGAATTTAGAGATGAAATTTGACGACGTGGATTTACAGGTTACAACGATGTCGGTTGGCATAATCCTTTGATAAATACTCCCGTCATGAACAAACTGGCGAGAGATGGTGTCATATTGAGTCATTTTTACTCGATGCCGATCTGCACACCGTAAAAAGAAATATTTATTAAAATCTGGGAATCTGAAAATTTCAAAGTGTCTAACTTTTTACCTATTCAGATCTAGAACAACATTGATGACTGGTTTGTACGCAACGCAATCGGGATTGCAACGAGGAGTGCTTCAACGGCTAGAACCATACGGTGTGCCTTTAAAATTTATTTTTTTACCTGAAACGTTAAAAACACGAGCAAATTACGCGACGCACGTCGTTGGAAAGTGAGGAAAAATACGTGCCTTCTAAATAAATTCGTAAGTCGATTGATTTTTGGTATTTTCGCAGATGGCATCTTGGATTCTGCAGTTGGTCGTACACACCAACTCATAGAGGTGCAGATTCCTTTTTTGGATTTTACCAAGGACAGGAAGAAAATTACCATCATTGTCTCAGTGACCATAATATTTACGTCCCCGTTAGCAATTGCACGGATTACGATTTGAGGAAAAACGAGAAAGCTATCCACGAGGAATACACGGGAGTTTATTCGACGGTTGGTTTAGGATAGCTGAAAATAGACGGAAAATTTATTCACGTTATTCGTTTTAGTCGATTTACACCGAACAATCTGAGAAAATAATAAAACGACACCCTAGAAACAAACCTCTATTCATGTACATCTCGTTAACAGATGCGCATTTTCCCGTACAACCTCCGGAACGTTTCCGCGTAGGATGCGAAAACGCGCCGACTGAGGCGAGAATAAAATTCTGCGGTAAGTAAGTTGATCGATCTTGATTTAAATCGGATTAGATAGTGATTTGTTTCGCAGCGGCGATGGCGTCGTCCGACGAAGCTGTAGGTAAGATCGTATCGGCGCTCAAGAAGAGAGGATTGTACGATAACACCGTGATTGTGGTGACGTCGGATGTGAGAAATTATTACGCGACTTATTTCTGAAATTAAGTAAATAACATATTTGTTTTTAGAACGGAGGCAATGTGCGTTTCGGAGGAAACAACTACCCCTTACGAGGAAATAAGGATACTCTTTGGGAAGGAGGAACTCGAGTACCCGGTTTCGTTCACAGTCCACTACTTCGTAAAAAGGGTTACGTTCACGACGGGTAAAAATTACGGTTCGACGTTACGTCTACGTTTGACATAATTTTCCGTTTCTATTTGCAGAATATTCCATATGGTGGATTGGTATCCTACATTCATGCATCTGGCTGGAATTAAACCGGGTGAGATAAAATTAGAAATCAGTTAAACTCTGTACACAATAAATTATAATAATTGTTACTTTCGATTCAGATAAACACCTTCATCTTCAAGGTATTAATCAATGGAAAGCGATAAGAGAGGGCGAAGAGTCGGCTAGAGACGAATTTCTTTACAACGTCGACGTTATCGAAGGAGTTCTCATCGGCGCTGTCAGGTAAAAATTATACAATTCTAATAGAAGAAAATTATTTTCTCCTCTCGTATAGAAAGGGTGATTACAAATATATAGTGTCGTCGGGTGGAATCCCAACCACGGTAGTGACGGAAAAAGAGACGACTGACGAGAGTTTCAACGTCACGTACTTAACGCAGTACGTCACGCAACCGGAGCCCTATGACCTCACTGATAGTACACCGAAATTATTCAATATAGCAGGTAAAATAGTGTAATTTTATCCGAATTTACCTGTAAATTGCGTAACGTTTTAAAATACGTTCAGAGGATCCCAGCGAAGAAAACAACTTGGCCGAATCGGAGCCCGAAAAAGTGGAAGAACTCGCGAAGATTCTCGAATATTATCTGCGTAAATCCAAACCAGCCGTCAAAATCGCTTCAGATCCTGCTGGAAGTCCGGAAAATCATAACGGTAGTTATACACCTGGATGGTGCATAGCTCACTACGACGTACCCGTTAATCATTCCAAATATTACATGAATTTGAACTTGGGAGATTTGGTTTAATCGTCCGTCAAATAAACGCTGTTTTCTCGCACTGTTTCTGCAAAATTTATCTACTGTCTTTATTTACATAAAATTTTAATAATAATAAAATATTTCACCTTAATCCTTTCCTCAACCACCTCGATATAACTTCTTTAATCCTGTTGGAGTTCTCATCACTTTGACATAAAAACTTGATTTTTGAAGTACATCCGGAGAAACTTAAGTAATTCGTACGTTAAATCGAGAAATGACCCTGGAAATATACAGAAAAATATAAAACAAGGTTTTTTTTATACGAATTATTTTCTTTATCGGAAGGACAATCGCGTTAATTGATCTTTGAAATTACCTCGGAAAACTGTTATCTTCGATTACGCACTCTTTAATTGCACATCTGTGTACGATCGAGCTAAAAATAAAAATTGGGGTTAGATATAATGATAAACAAATAATTCGAAAGAAAAAAAACAAATCGCAAATAATTCAAATTTTTTGTTTAAAAACTAAACTGTGAAATTCAACCTTAACTGCAAAACGAAAATAACTCTTCAACTATAAATTTATCAAATGGTGACGGTTACAACCAGTAACTATTTAATTAGAGCTGTAATTAAAAATTAATACCTTCGATTAATATCGAAATAATTGTCTACAAACTGCCTCAATTACGAAGAGGTGAAAAACGAGTATAAAAAGAGCGATTCTAGATTCTAAAATTCGTACCTGGTACAACACCAACGAGAACAACATGACAACCAAAATTCTGACTGCGCTCGTTTTCGTGGCGATAACGGCGTTCGCCGACGCCAAAAAACAACCTCCCCACATCATCTTCATCATGGGAGACGATATGGGTGAGTAGTCCACAAGAAAAACAACGATTCGAAATTCTATCGATTTTTCTCAGGTTACAACGACGTCGGATGGCACAACAAACTCTTCCACACCCCCGTCATGGACAAACTAGCCAAAGAAGGAGTCATCCTCGAGCATTATTATTCTATGCCTCTCTGCACACCGTAAAATATCATTCGACTAAATTTGATAAACCAGTAAAAAAAATTTTTTTGTAGTTCGCGAGTCGCGTTAATGTCAGGAATTTATCCGTCGTTGTTGGGATTACAACGAGGAGTATTGCTCAACCAAGAACCTTACGGCATTCCAACGAGGTACCCTATGATCCCCCACAGACTGAAGGAAGCCGGATACTCCACTCATCAAATCGGAAAGTAAGCGATTTCGACTAAAAACCTCATCTTACTAATTTGATCACTCCCGTTTTCACCTCCAAGATGGCATTTGGGATACTGCGACCGTCGTTACACACCTCTGTACCGTGGATTCGACACTCATCTTGGGTTTTTCAACGGTGGTGAAGAAAACTACCAACATTGCGTCAGTAGACATTACTATCACAGCCTCAGTAAGTGCGAAAAAATGTTATAAAGACGAAATTTACTCATCATTTCGATGGTTCGTAGAAAACTGCAGTGGAATCGATCTTCACGATAACGGAAAATTAGGATACAAACACGCTGGACGATATTCAACGGTGAGAAAGATGTTTGATGATGAAGCGAAAAAGCGATCTAATTATGGAAATTTAGGAATTATGGACTGAACGAGCGGTTGAGACCATTAAAAACAACGAAGGAGACAAACCTTTGTATATTTACGTGGCTTACTCCGGAACTCATTTCCCGCTCCAAGCGCCTAAGAAATATTTTGAGAATTGCGGGCAGGAAGTTAACCAAGCACGAAAGAATTTCTGCGGTGAGTTTTCGAGTAACGACGGTTGAATCTTACACGAAATGATATTCTTTCGTTAGCTGCCACGGCCGCAATGGACCAAGGAATCGGTGAAATTGTGCAAGCTTTGAAAGACAAAAACTACTTGGACAACTCCGTTATCTTCTTCGCATCTGACGTAAATTTGAATTTCTAATTAAATCCGACCAGAATCGAACGGTTCATTTTTGGTTTATACAGAATGGTGGATCTACTCACTTCGGAGGAAACAATTTCCCACTCAAAGGTCAAAAGAACACTTTGTGGGAAGGAGCCATGAGAGTACCGTCGTTCGTCCACAGCAATCTCTTGGAGAAAAAGGGTTACGTCTACGAAGGCCTCGTCCACGAAGTCGATTGGTATCCTACAGTCCTCCATCTCGCTGGACTCGATGCTCGTAAATATTTCAAAAATAATTACGCGATGTTAACTCGAATTAACCTTATATTCGGTGATTAGAAAAGAAACTAAGCGGCTACAACCAGTGGGATTCACTCAGCAAGAACGAGAAGTCAAAACGAGACGAATTCCTCTACTTAATGGACGTGATCGGAGACACGATCATCGGCGCAGTCAGGTAAGAATGATGCCTAAGTCGTCAATATTGAACTTCAAAATGCTTATTATATACAGACAAGGAGATTACAAACTCATCTGCGGACCAGGTGGGTCTCCACCGGGTGTCGTCACCGAACAAGAAACCACGGATAAAACTCACGACAAGGAGTACATTCTCACAGAAACTTTGGGGAAAAATCCTTACAACCTGAGTGACCATACCAGCAAATTATTTAACCTCAAAGGTAAACTGGTGTCTGTGTCTTTTCTAAATCGATAATCTGATTGTCCGTTTATCTCTTCAGAGGATCCCAACGAGCAGAACGACTTAGCCAAGAAAGAACCTGAGAAATTAGCTGAATTGTGGAAATTAGCTGATCACTATTTGAAAATTATGAAACCAGCCATCAAGCTCGGAGAGGATCCTCTAGGAGATCCCGCCCTTTTCGACAACACTTACACTTCTGGATGGTGCCACGCTGCATTCGACGTGCCCACTTTGAAAGTGAATCCAAAGGCGAGGATGAGTTATCCTATGTAAAACGTTTAGAGTTTGTTGGAAATAAAATGGCGATGTCGATCGCGTGAAAACTAAATATTTCGTTTCGTTCTTACTTACTGGAATTTATCGATTATCGCGTTTTGCGCGCTGTCTCCGATTTTACAGTGTAACCTCCGCTGTTGTCATCGAGTTAAACCGACCTAAAAACCAAGCAAAAATTGAAAAATAGTCAAGATAAAATTAAAATACTTCAGTAATACCATTTCTATGTCGAAAGATCGTAGTTAACTTCGCAGTTTATTAAGATTTAGAGGATTAAAGATTCTCGGTGTAACTGATGTTTATACGTAAATCTACGAAAAGAAAATTAAACTTAACTTTAAACTTGTTTTTAATCTAAACTTTAATCTTGTTTATACATTTTGTACATGAATTACCTGAGAAGTATTCCGTTTCTGATGATTAAATTCTCTTTATCAATGTCGTCGTTCTCGTTCGTCTCCTTATAATCCTGAGTTGACTCGTAAGGATTAACTGCAAATTAAAATAAACTTACTAAAATAAATATAAGTTAATCTGGAATAAAATTTATTATTAAATACTACGTAACTTTTTAAGTAAACCGGTTTGGAAAAACTGGTGTATCGAAGAATTTGACAGAGAACGAGGCTGATTCCTAAAACTGGATCTAGAGTTAAATTTATGAAGAAATATTGCAAAATAATAATAAAATTGTGGTTATAAAAATCCGAGTTCGTTTCACTTTTTTCCACGGTTATTTCGAATCGATTTAATTAAAAGATAAGGTGATTGCCATCTAATCTCTCCAATCTTATCGTTCGATCTAAGAATTCGACTCCAATTAAATTATTAATTCGATGTCGATATCATCACGTAATTTTAAATTAAAAATGGTAACGAAGTTTGGAGAAATTATGAAAGTATTTCGAATGATAAACAGTAAAATAGTGAAAGAGTTACGAGATAATCCCGGTGTCAAAGAGTACAGAAAAATTTCTCCAGGTAATTTGAGACGATTTAGAACTAGTTAGAAACTTCCGATGTCAAAAATAAAATAGAAACCCTGGGTGAAAAAATTTTTTGATAGGTTTTTCGAAAAAAATTTAATCGACTACAATTCGACACCTGTTAATTTCGACGGAAAATTATTAAAAATTTAACGATTTCTTAAGAAATCCCACGAAAACGAGATTAAAAATTTATTCAAAACTAAATATTTTCGAATAAAATAATAAAGTTTTTCACTCCAGTGACCAAAAAACGAATCTACGACATTAAAACACACAAAAAACAAAATTATCCCAACTCGAAAAACAACGAAAAAACCGTTGTTTTAATTGAGACGAGATTAAACGATTTCATTTAATATCAGCCGATCACAAACCGTAATTAAACTCTTAAAATAATGACTTAAATTATACCTCGATCGAGTACAAAAGGAGAGACTGCAAACCGTACAAACTCGTACCTGGTACAACACCACGAAAGCAACATGATCACCAATATTCTGACTGCGCTCGTCCTCGTGGCATTCGCCGACGCCAAGAACCAACCTCCCCACATCATCTTCATCATGGGAGACGACATGGGTGAGAAATCTAGAAATGAAACACCGAATTAGAAATTGTATCGATTTTTCACAGGTTACAACGATGTCGGTTGGCACAACAAACTCTTCCACACCCCCGTCATGGACAAACTTGCCAAAGAAGGAGTCATCCTCGAGCAATATTATTCTATGCCTCTCTGCACACCGTAAAATATTTGTTGATTAAGTTTGATAAACCGGTGAAATCACGAGGAAAATTTTTTTTTTGTAGTTCGCGAGTCGCGTTAATGTCAGGAATTTATCCGTCGTTGTTGGGATTACAACGAGGAGTATTGCTCAACCAAGAACCTTACGGCATTCCAACGAGGTACCCTATGATCCCCCACAGACTGAAGGAAGCCGGATACTCAACTCATCAAATTGGAAAGTAAGCGATTTCGACTAAAAATCTCATTTTACAAATTTTACCATTCCCGTTTTTCACCTCGAAGATGGCATCTAGGATACTGCGACCGTCGTTACACACCTTTGTATCGTGGATTCGACACTCATCTAGGATTTTACAACGGTGGTGAAGAAAACTACGATCATTGCGTCAGTAGACATTACTATCACAGCGTCAGTAAGTGCGAAAAAAACGAAATAAAGTCGAAATTTACTCACTATTTGGATCGTGCGTAGAAAACTGCAGTGGAATCGATCTTCACGATAACGGAAAATTAGGATATAAACACGCTGGACGATATTCAACGGTGAGAAAGATGTTTGTTGATGAAGCGAAAAAGCGATCTAATTATGGAAATTTAGGAATTATGGACTGAACGAGCGGTTGAGACCATTAAAAACAACGAAGGAGACAAACCTTTGTATATTTACTTGGCTTACTCCGGAACTCACTTCCCGCTTCAAGCGCCTAAGAAATATTTTAAGAACTGCGGACAGGAAGTTAATCAAGCACGAAAGGATTTCTGCGGTGAGTTTTCGAGTAACGACGGTTGAATGTTGCACGAAACGGTTTTATTTCGTTAGCTGCCGTGGCTGCTATGGACCAAGGAATCGGTGAAGTGGTGCAAGCTTTGAAAGACAAAAACTACTTCGACAACTCCGTCATCTTCTTCGCATCTGACGTAAATTGGAATCTCTAGTTAAATTAGACAAAAATCAAACGGTTTACTTTTGGTTTATACAGAATGGTGGATCCACTCACTTCGGAGGAAACAATTTCCCACTCAAGGGTCAAAAGAATACCATGTGGGAAGGAGCCATGAGAGTACCGTCGTTCGTCCACAGTAATCTTTTGGAGAAGAAGGGTTATGTCTACAACGATCTCGTCCACGAAGTCGATTGGTATCCGACCGTTCTCCATCTCGCTGGACTCGACGCACGTAAGTATTTCAGAAATAATTACGTGACGTTAACTCGAAGTAATCTCGTATTCGGTGATTAGAAGATAAACTAAGTGGCTACAACCAGTGGGATTCACTTAGCAAGAACGAAAAGTCAAAACGAAACGAATTCCTTTACTTAATGGACGTGATCGGAGACACGATCATCGGCGCCGTCAGGTAAGAATGATCCCTCAGTCGTCAATATTGAACTTCGAAATGCCTATTATATACAGACAAGGAGATTACAAACTCATCTGCGGACCAGGTGGGTCTCCACCGGGTGTCGTCACCGAACAAGAAACCACGGATAAAACTCACGACAAGGAATACATTCTAACAGAAACTTTGGGAAAAAATCCTTACAATCTAAGTGACCATACCAGCAAATTATTTAACCTCAAAGGTAAACTATTCGTCCATACTTTTTCTAAATCGACAATCTGATTGACCGTTTATCTCTTCAGAGGATCCCAATGAGCAGAATGACTTAGCCAAGAAAGAACCCGAGAAATTGGCAGAATTGTGGAAATTAGCCGATCACTATTTGAAAATTATGAAACCAGCCATCAAGCTCGGAGAAGATCCTCTGGGAGATCCAGCCAATTTCGATGACACTTACACTTTCGGGTGGTGCGATGCTTTTTACGACGTGCCGCTTCTTAAGATTCCAACTGACCGCAGGATGAGTTATCCTATGTAAAAAGTTTAGAGTTTGTTGGAAATAAATAAAACAGCGACGTCGATCGCGTGAAAACTAAATATCTCGTTTCATTCTTACTTTTATCGCTTCGCGTTGTCTCCGATTTTAACTTGTTGTACTCGGGTTAAACCGACCTATAAATCATTCAAAAATTGAAGAAAAGTCATGAGGAAATTAAAAATATTCGATATCAAAGCTTCGGTTTACCATTTCGAATTTCGATGTCGCGAGATGAGGTAAAATAAAATTTTTGCTGAAAAACGTTATTTCGCAACTGCGTTTTTGTTTTTGTTTTTGTTTTTGATAATTTTAGTGGTTTATCATCTTCGATCGTATTTCTCAAACATCGGTATTAAATAAATATAATACTTAGTTTGACCCTACACCGGTCATAACCACACAATGGTTGTTTATGGTTCAACGAACAAAATCGGACCAAAGTCATCCGAAATTACGAGATAAGAAAACGATCCAAAACATTAACTCTCGAAACGTTCACCGAATCGGATCGAAAAAATGAAGTTGATTTTAACTACGTTTACCGAGTTACTTCTCGTTTTTTCTTGGATCGCGTTCGCAACATCGAAATCTGAAAAAGATGAACTTATTCAAGACGCACCCGCTTACGTCGCTCCTTCAACCGACGATGAAAACGAACCTTTCTACCGTAAAACCACTTTCATACCTGATGCTGATGAACCCTCTCGACCGTTACCTCACCCGTTTCACCTTCCCGATCAACTTCCACTAACTCCGGATGAAGAAAACGATCACGTTCCACGACCTCCGAGATTAGTTCCTCCACCGAAACCCGAAGATAATCCATCGCATCAACGTACTCGTTTACCTCCAGTACCCAAACCTGAAATGAGGGATAAATTTCGAGATTATCCAGCAAATCATCATCGACAGGAAGATAAAAATAAAAAACGCGGAGTGTTTCCACGAGTGAGTTTACCGACTTACAAAACTTGCTACAGCGAACACGGCATTCCGAGGAGGTGTCAGGAACGTAGCACTTGTTTTTATACATTTTCACTCTACACTTCCGTTCCATCAATTTCTTCTTGTGTTTTACACGACGGGGATTACGGCGTGTGTTGTCCGACTGAAGAATTTACTTCCGGGATCGTTTCTTACGGAGTTGACGACGCTTACGAAAGTAAGGGGTTTGGTTTTTCGAATAATCTATTTAAAAAAAAGTTATTAATCTGTTGATTTGTTAATCCGTAGATGTGGCGGTGAAGGATTCGAGAGATAAGAGAGAATATCGCGATGCGCATGAACAAGCGAAGAAGTTTTTGGAGAAATTTATCGAAGCTCGGACGATGATTGATTTTGTGGATAAACGTAAATCCGAGCAGTATCATCAGTTTATCCAACACGGGACGAGTGACGGAATCGAAGCTAGTAAATTAGCGTTTGTTTTGGATCAAGCGAGTCGAACTATCAGCGAAAAGTATAAATAAAATGGTTAAAAATCTTATTTTTGTATTAAAATCAAATTGTGATTATAATTTAGTAAAGATTACCGAGGTCCTAATCCTGAATATATCACGCTTCGAGGTACGACGTTGGAGAAATCGTGCAGGAAAATTCCAGAGTGTGTTTTATCTCCGTATAGAACGTTTGATGGATCCTGTAATAATCTCAAGTATCCCTTGTGGGGGTCCGCGAACAGCGGGCTTTACCGAATTTCGCGGCCTGCTTACGGCGACGGTAAATAATTTAAAACTCGATTTCGGTACAGTAGAAGTTCAAAAATCCGGAATAATCGGGGATTTGATCAGTCCGGATTTTGGGATTTTCCGGATTCTCAGATTGTAATTTTAATGTTTAAATTTAAGAAAAAAAAATTTGATGAAACTTCACATTTATGGAAGAATTTTAATATATTTTGATAAAAAATCGATTGTACGGAAAAAATTTGACAGTCCGTCTATATAGTTCGAAAGTCCGGATTATCGGGTTGTCCACCCGAAAATCCGGACTTTTTTAAAAACTCAAGTAGTCCGGATTTTAGGGTGAGCTACGCGAGAATCCGGACAATTTTGAGTTTTCAAAAGAAGTCCGGATTTTCGGGTGGACAACCCGATAATCCGGACTTTCTCAAATATAAAAATTTGTTAAATTTTTATCAAAATTCTTGTTAAATGTGAAATTTTATCAACATTTTTTCTTAACGTTAAATTTGAAAAGTACTGTCTGAAAATCCGGATTATCGGATTGTTCAAATTTAAGGAAAAATTTTAATAAAACTTCACATTTAAGAAAAAATTTTAACATATTTTAAATTTGACAAACAATTTTGATAAAAATTTGATCGTAAAGAAAAATTTTGACATTCGCACAGTTCCGAAATTCCGGATGTCCTCCCGAAAATCCGGACTTTTTTGAAAACTCAAGTAGTCCGGATTTTTGGACTTTTACTGTACAACTTTTGATTTCAATTCGGATGTTTTTATCACAGGTAGAGAATCACCTCGCGTCGCCGTCAGCGGGAAAGAACTCCCAAGTAGCAGATTCTTGAGCACGCGATTAGCACAAGACGAAAACGTCGCTCACGTCGCGCTAACTCACATGGCGATGAATTTCGGTCAATTCGTCGCACACGACCTCACCCGAGTCGCAGTTTTCACCAGTAAGACAATAGAAATCACTCTTGATATTTAAATCCTTCATTTTCGATTACACGTCGTAGGCGTCGACGGCAAAGATATAAAATGTTGCACTGAAGAAATCCTCCGTAATCCACAAAAACGACATCCAGCGTGTTATCCCATTCCAATCCCTTCATCCGATTCCTGGTTCCTGAGTCAACCTTGCATGGAATTCGTGAGAGCCATGCCCGCTCAACCGGATAATTGTAAACTCAGTACGTCCTACGGATTAATTTATGACTTAACTTAGTTTAAATTACGTAAAAATTAAAATTTTAGCTTACGCTCGAAGTCCGATGAACCAGGTGTCTCATTTCCTCGACGGGTCTTTCGTTTACGGATCGGACGAAGAAACGCTTCACAACCTCAGATATTATAAAGACGGATTTCTCAAGACTAGTAGAATAGACGACGAAGAAATGTTGCCACGGTCGAACAGCACCACGTGCGGGAGTCCTCAGTTGAATTATCACTGTTTTAGAGCAGGTAAAAATTAAAATCTAAAGGTAAATTTAGTTATTGATGTAGTACAAACTTGATTTTAGGTGATATACGAGTGAATCAAGAACCGCCGATTTTAGCTCAGCACACGTTGTTCGTCAGAGAGCATAACAGATTAGCTAAAGATTTATCCCGACTTAATCCTCACTGGGACGACGAACGAATTTTTCAACAAGCGAGGAAAATTCTGGTCGCGAAATTGCAACATATCACTTTTAACGAATTTCTACCGCTTCTTCTAAGTAAAATTAAAATATTTATTAATAAAATTAAAAATATACGGATTTATAAAATACCTTTTCAGATTACGATACGAGACGTAGTTACGGATTACTTCTTAAATCATCAGGATATAGTTATAATTACGATCCGAGACTTAAACCGAATGTTCTGGCTGAATTTCAAGCCGCAGCGTTTCGAATTGGACATAGTCTCGTTCGGGTAACGGATAATCTTCTCGAGATTAGTCCGAAATTTACTCAGTTTAATCTTCTTTCGTATAGAATCAGTTCAGTTTATTCGACCGACATCTAAAAGGAGGTCACTGGTTTAGAGATCAATTCTTCAACCCGAGTTTGTTTTACAAATCTGGAAATCTGGAATTGATAATCGGAGGATTATTATCCGAAGATGCTTTAGACGCGGATCATCATTTTAGTAAATCGGTATTGGGAAATAAATGTGGTAAAAATTCGTCTATTAATGTTTTAAACCTGTCGATTATAGATGACGCGAGAGTTGTTTCAAAAAGGCCGCGAACCCGGATTAGACGTCTACGCCATCAACATCCAAAGAGGAAGAGACGAAGGGGTTAACGGATATAATCACTGGCGAGAAGTATGCGGGTTGCCCAGAGCGAAAACATTCGAGGATTTCGCGGACGTCATGAGTCCAGATTGCGTTCACGAGTTGAAATCGAACTACGAGTGAGGAAATAAATAAATTTGTTAGTTAATCCGAATTTTGAGATTGAGTTTTTAATCTTACAGACACGTAGATGATGTTGATTTGTACGCGGCAGGTGTGATGGAGAAGACGGTTAAAGGAACGATTGCAGGTCCGACGTTTGCTTGTATAATCGCTGATCAATTTCGTCGATTAAAATTAGGTGATCGATTTTGGTATGAAAGATTCGATGGAAGAGAAGAAGTTGGATTCACGTTAGGTGAGTGATGCGAACTGAAATTAAAGATTTTGGATGTTAAAACGAGGTTTTATCTATCGTAGATCAACTTACCGAAATCAGGAGAAGCACTTTCTCGAGATTAGTGTGCGATAACACTAAGATTAACTTAATCCAACCGTTGGCGTTTCTCCAATTCCACCCCGAGTAAGGAAATTATTAGAAATGAATTCGGTGTGATTTTAATCGAGTTTGGTTTATTCTCATAGACTGAATAATCCCAACGTTCATTGCTCCGATCATCGAATTCCAGCTTTAGATTTACGACCGTGGAAGGATTAATTCAAAATTTCGATGTAATAATTTTACTCTTGAAAATTCATGAAATTTTTCAAAATGGCGCTCCTGTATAAAATAAAATTTGACTTTAATTCAGTTATATCTCTGGGATTTAACTTTTAAAACTCAACGACATCTACTTTGAACGTATTTATTAAATTAATTCCGTTTCAAAATCCGACGTTAACTGGCAGCACTTAACGAGTTAAAAGTCAAAATCAAAGTATTTCGTTATCGTTGATTTCAAGGTTTGTTTTGTAACAAATTCCAGTTCATTCAAAGTGAGACGAGATAAGAAGATTAGGTTCAAACTTGGATGACTTTTAACGTCCCTACCTTCGACTACGAATGGATTATCCTCAGAGCAAACACGTGGGTTTTCAAGCTGACGAATTTTGTAGTACGAAGGTCGAAGTAGTTGAAGGTGGAAAAAAGTCGAATTCGATAAGAAGTCATCGATTCCTGGAACACAAAGGATTAAAATTAATTCGTTTATTAACTATTAATACTAATCATCGTGACATAACTACGCAATGGCTTCGAAATGGATCGGAAAGACGATGATCGTCTTGATGGCGACGTTGATCCGCGAATGTTTGTCCGATGGCGAACGACGACCAAATATTGTTTTCATCGTTGCTGATGATTTAGGTTTTTACGATGTTAATTTATATATTTTCCTGAGAAATTTTGATTTGTGATTACGAATTTATTTTCAGGTTGGAACGACGTAAGTTGGCATAATCCTGATATCTTAACTCCTAATCTGCACGGATTAGCTCGGGATGGAGTTATATTAAACCAGTCGTACGTCCAACCGATGTGTACTCCGTAAGAAAATGAAAATCAATTTATAATTCAATTTTTGACGAAGTTTGCTGATTTTAAACGAATTCTTCAGATCTAGAGCTTCGTTTATGACCGGGTATTATCCGTTTCGAATAGGATTACAGGTAAGAAATAGAAATAATACTCGAATAACCGAATTCTCGGCTGTATTTTGGTAGCACGGAGTGCTTAATCCGCTTAAACCCGCTGGATTACCGCTTAAATTTTACCTCCTCCCGCAATTACTTCTTCGACTCGGGTACAAAACGCACGGCGTAGGAAAGTGAGAAAATTACTCGCCAAAATCTGCTGATTTCCATCGAATTTCATGGAATAATTTTTAATGATGATGTTAGATATTAATAAAATTTTAATCAAACCGACAGAATTATGTTTTTCGACCACTGGAACCCAGTGGATTACCGATTAACCTGAAGACTGTCGCTCAAAGACTCGAGAATCTAGGTTACCGAAATCATCTTATTGGCAAGTAAAGTCACTGATCGATAGAAATCAGCAAATAAATATCAACTTTTATTATCGTAAATTTAAATTAAAACAAAATTTGCTTATTTTTTTAGATGGCATTTGGGATTTTGTTGTTGGGAATATACTCCAACGTCGAGAGGATTTAAGACGTTTTTCGGCTATTACAACGGAGAGGAAACTTATTATACTCACCTGACTGAGAAGAAATCTACACCTGACGGTAAAGCAAGTGGTTAAACCAAATAAATCTTAATAAATTTGGTTTATAATTTAATGATTTTTAGACACGTATAGTGGGTACGACGTGAGAGATAACGAGAGAGTGGCTTGGGAATATAATGGGACCTATTCTACGGTGAATTTTAAAGAATTTTAACGTTTTACGTTGAATATTAAAGGTATTTTATTTGGTAGTTCGCGTTCACGGATGCTGCAGTCAGAGTTATACGAGATGAGGATGGTGAACAACCTTTTTATCTTTACTTGGCTTACCAAGCACCTCACGCACCTTTGGAGGTAAATTTATAAATTACGTTTTCCGTGGGGTTTAACGCGAAATTTGGTTTTAAATGTTTACTCAGGTGCCGAAGAATTACACGGATTTGTATAAACACGTGAAAAATGCTTATAGAAGAAAATTCTCCGGTAAAAATAATTTCTAAATTTGGTTTCAATACCTGAATTTTTGTACAAATTTTAGGAATGGTAACTGCGATGGACGAAGGAGTGGGTAAAGTAGTAAACGCGTTGAAAGAAAAAGGATTTTACGACAACACGCTCATCATTTTCACTACGGACGTAAGAAACCATTTTTTTGTTAAACTGCAATCTTGAAAACTGTAAAAAATGTCAAATTGTAGAACGGAGGACAGGTGTTGTACGGCGGGAACAACTGGCCTTTAAGAGGAAACAAAGCCACCGTTTGGGAAGGAGGAACTCGAGGACCCGCATTCGTTCACGGATCTATGTTACGAAAGACTGGATACACGAACAACGAGTGAGAACAGCTATTTTACTTTTTAACGATCTGCTTAACGTGATTTACCGGTATTCAACAGGTTGTTTCACGCGGTCGATTGGTTTCCTACGTTAATCACCGTGGCAGGTGGTGTTCCAGGTATAAAATTAAATAATTAGTTATATGCAAACGTAATAAAATTCATGATAATCGATTTAGATGAAGGAATCGACGGAATAAATCAATGGCCGGTGCTGAGTGAAAACGGTCCGTCAGACAGACAAGAATTTGTTTACAACATCGACAACACCACTGATTTTGTTGCGGCGATTCGGTACGTATCCTTATCTTATTTCATGAAAAATCGATTAAATTTACCATTATTTTGTAGTGTAGGACATTATAAATTAATCATCGGGGACGCGGGAGAACCCAGTGGATGGATTCCTGCGCCGCAAGTAACTGACGCCAGTGGAAGAGAAGATGAAATAATGAACCTGTGGCAAAGTTGCGAAAATAGTCCTCCAGTCAAAATGCTTCAATTGTATAATTTGAAAAGTAACACGTAACTTTTAAATGGCGTAACTTTGAAATAATTAAAATTTAGGTTTGTAACGATTAGATGATCCAGTGGAAAAACACGAGATTTCGTCGAGTCAACCGAAAGTAACCGAATATTTGTTCGAGCGGTTCAAGTATTACGTGAAGTTGATGGTTCCTTCGATTCATCTTCCAAACGATCAACGAGGAAATCCGACTAGATGGAACGGTACGTTTTCTCCAGGATGGTGTAACCCTATTTTCTAAGAACGACACTTTTGAGTTATCGATAATACAATCCTTTAATCATTAAAAAAGAAATTTCAAATGAAAACAACGGGATAAGAAAATTCCGATTGAAGTCATATCAAATTAAAAAAGAGAATAATAAAACAGTTTTAAAAAAGAAATCGAATGAATCTGTTCGGTCATTGCCCTCCTTGCGGCGTAGAAGCGAGCAAAAGTTTGTACTCCTCCAGAAAACACGTTTCCTCTTCTAAAGTAAAGTCTAAATGCGCTTCTTCGTCTTCAAGCACATCTTTGCGCACACGTTCGTAAGCTTCCCTTTCGCGAGCAATATCTTCGCTCGATCTTTGCTCGAATGCGTCAGCTAAAACAAAAATACAAAATGAAAATTTTTTTAAGTAAATTCTAAATGTTTACTAAAAAACATACCGTTTTCCGTAAGCATCGAAATTGTACGATCTAAGTTTCCGCACGCCAATTCCAACGCCTGTTGAACGAGCGCGTTGTCGAATCCGAGCGATGATATCTGAGCGACGGTCGACGCTGGGCTAAAATTTCCCGACGGTCCGGCTTCCTGCAATGCTCTAATATCGGCGTTTTCGTGAAGTAACTGAAAATAGAATTTTCGTTTAATTTTTCGAAATCAACGATTACCGTTCGAATCTTACTTGAACGGCGTGCGATAAATCGTTGTTGGACTGACGAAGACTCTCTTTAGCAGCTGCGGCTGAGAATCCCATCGCGACGAGAGAATTGAACATGTCGACGTTCAAACTGCTTTATACATAAAAAGTGCGATTAAATCGTACATGGAACCAAAAAGATAAAAATCTGGTATAAATTTATCAAAATACTTTTGACTGTCCAACGTCTTGCCCAGCATTTTTCCGAGATTTTTCTTTTTTCGCTTTTCTTGGTCGGCTTTCTTCCTTTCAGCACGTTCCTCTCTTTTTTGTAAAATCAACGACACGGCCAACTCGATGTCTCCTCGCGCGTTGCGTAACGCCAGGCGAGCTTCGGTCGCTTTATATCCTAAAGCCATAACTAAAACGACCGAAAAATAAAATAAAATAATTAACATTTGCAGAAATCACCGATGGATCATAAAAAAATTAACACGAACCGTGAGACAACTTTTCATCATCCACTCGAAGATCGTTCAATTCTTTCTCCACCTGCGAAAATTGAAAAAAAAAGTTTTAGTTCAAAAAATTTAGTTTTAAGTCGAAGTTAAAATATTTACCGTGTGAAACAGGGTCGCCGCTTGTACGTGTTGTCCGTGATAAAAAGCGACGATTCCTTGGAGAAGATGAAGACGCATCAACAAGGCTTGTTCGTTGGATGTAGTTCCCTATAAAATATTTTATTTTATCATTGGTCTGAAATAAAACAGTTTATTTATTTTTATTTACTTTAAGCGCGTAAAGTCTTTCTAAATTTGATCCGTAACTTCGGTGAAGACAGTCTTCGCAATGTCGTAATCGAGATTCTTAAACCAAAAATGACCACGTTCGTACATAAAAAAATCACACCTTAATTTTAAAATTCACCATCTACCTGCATCGGGCAAATGCTCGACGCTCCTCAAACACAAATAACACCAACTGATATCCAAGCATAACAAGGCGTAGTTATCCACAGCGTTTAAAATACTCGATCGACATTTACTAAACGAAAATAATTTTTTACTCTTTTTCGACAACCGAGAAATTTATTCTAATCACTCACCTGAATTCTTCGTCAGCCTCCAGGAGAAGTAATAAAGCGTAAGCGTATTCTTTTCTTCTCATGGCGGCTTTCCCGCGTTCGTGAAGAGTCATTGCCAACGTAAGGGCCTAGGATAAGTTAAAATCCTAAATCCAACACGATGCGGGTGCTTTAAGGATAAACTTTAGATCGAATCGCACCTTTCTTTCTTTATGAGGAAGTCTAATCGGATGCCCCTTCTGGTCAGCGATTTGTACAAAAGCGGATTCCTCGTCACTCTCGTCACCTACACGGGGTCAGTCAATTTAAGCGATGAAAAACGACTACTTAATAATAATAATAAATCTTTTGCAAAGAGATTTATTTTTAAGGTACAAACACAACACTCGCAACGAGGACCCCGACAAAGGGCGTAAAATACGGAAAAAAAAGCTAAAAAGATTCTACGAATTCAAAACATATTACAAATAACGAAAAAGTAATTCGCTTTAGCTTCGCAGACGATAATTTCAATAAATATATTTTAAGTAAATAATACTAGTTGAGGTGGAGGTAGAAGTCGAGACAAAACAAAGACGGTTGGAGAGAATCTTAACCTAAGTCATATTTGTCGTACGAATATAGCTAACCATAGGATTGTGCCGAAGACAGAATTTCAGCGTCTTTTCGCGCTTCTTCGAGTCGACGACGTTCTTCCTCCTGCGCCGTGGCAGCCGCTTCGCTTTCGGTTAAGATTATCGCCATGATTTGCGATTCGGGCTAAGAATAAAGATTTATGTAATCGAGTGAGTTAAAATAAATGGGATTCTTATTTTTAAAACTTACGCGAATGTGTTGGTTAAATAAAGGCGCGTCGTCCATGATCACGTGACCGCATCCGATTAACTTTAAACGACTCGCTGGAATTTTCGACAACTCCGAAACTTGATTACGTAAAGAAGAACCGAACGATTGAAGATTGACTTCCACTTCGAATTCAGCTTTCTACGACAAAATTTAAAAAATTATAAAATCGGATTTTTCGTAACAAAAAAATAACTTACCTCTAAATTAAGTTTCCCAGCGATCTTCACCGTCAACGTCGTTAATCCACTTTCCTTCAACTTTCTCCTCGCTGCCAGTTTATTAACGGAATGCTTTCTCAACTTCTCCAAAATCGACGCGATTTTATCTTCGTCGACGCATAATTCCGCCGCGTAACGATCCACCATACCCTAAAAAAACCAATTTACGATTAACATCGAGAATTTATGTTATTTTCTATTAACTACAAACATTTTTCTATCGTCTTACCTCTGGATAAACGCCTTTCTGTCCATCGGCCAGCGAGTAAGGAGGATCCCAAAGTTTGACGCGTTCCGTGTTGAGTTTGGTACGAACCACAGAAGTCAACTCCTCGTCAGACTTTGGCGCCGTACTCGACATTTTTACACCCTAAGTAAAGGTACAAAAGATGTTACACACGTCGTTTGACAAAGGAGACTGTGAGCGAAGGTATTCGAGGCGCGATTTGTTCGAGTCAACTTGTCAACTTTCTAATTTTAGCTCGGTTTGAGAATGATTAAGCGCAAATTCCTTTTCTCCCCCTTTTAAAGTTTAAAAGTTTGGTTTTACTTACCGCCTACTTTTGCGCGAAATACCCGCACTCCAACAGATTTTAGCGATTGAGATTCAACGTGACGCAAGTAGTTTTTAAACTCTGGTTTTTCGAGGCTTAAATCACGTCGTCTGCGGTTGCTCGGCAAAGACGACTATTTACGAAAATCGTCACCAGAGCGCAGCGCGCGGCGTTATTCCACCGCGTCATCGCATGACGTCGTTCGGAAAAGATTATCTCAACAGAATTTGTGTTAAAGTGTCAGAAAAATGAGAGTTACTTAATTTAAATAAAATACCCTATCAATCATTGAATTTTATGTGGTTCAAGTCTTCCAACTACCGTAGGCGAGCGGCACTAGCAGCGAGACTTTTTAAGTCCGTAGGCGAGCGGCACTAGCAGCGAGACTTTTTAAGTCCGTAGGCGAGCGGCACTAGCAGCGGGACTTTTTAAGTCCGTAGGCCCTCTTCACGAGCAGCGGGGCTTTCTAAGTCCGTAGGCGAGCGTCACGAGCAGCGAGACTTTCTAAGTCCGTAGGCGAGCGTCACGAGCCTCGAGAATTTTTAAGTCCGTAGGCCCGCATCGCGAGCAGCGAGATTTTCTAAGGCCGTAGGCAAGAGTCGTGAGCAGCGAGAATTTTTAAGTCCGCAGGCCCGCGTCGCGAGCAGCGAGAATTTCTCAGTCCGCAGGCGAGTGCCGCGAGCAGCGAGAATTTCTCAGTCCGCAGGCGAGTGCCGCGAGCAGCGAGAATTTCTCAGTCCGCAGGCGAGTGTCGCGAGCAGCGAGTCTTCAAAAAGCCGTGAAAGCACGCGTCGCAGGAAGCGAGTCTTCCTAAAGCCGTAAAGGCACGCGTCGCGATCGGCGAGACTTTCGAACTTCGTCCGGGGCGTTAAGCCACCGCGTCATCGCTCAGTATGGTCAATGCTTGTAATAATTTATGGTTTAAGTAACTTTTTGCGTATTATAGTTGTTTTTACTTCCACTAGTGAACATACATGGATTAATCATTGAAATTAGTCACAAATTACAATAGTTAGTGATTCAAAATGTGTTTGAAAGTGCTTCGATGGTGGAGTACACTAAATACAATTTAAAGTTTAAAAACTGTACAGTGTTTGAGAGAAACGGTCAAATAAAATAAAATGTAGCGTAAACTGTTCGAACACTCGTTTAACATCCTGAATAATAGATTAAACGATACAGTCAACAAAATTCATCTTTGTAAAAAATATATAGTTCATTTTCACAAAACGCAAAAAAATTTTCATAGAAGTAAAAACGAAATAAATTCCTCTTTACGCGGCAAAGGTGGAGGTTATTCGGTATAATTAATCTAAAACTTTTAACAAAATCAACCGAATTGGAAAGTAAATCCTCCTGGAAATTGTCCCCCGTTGAAATTTCCACCGTTCGAACCACCAGACGTGAAGGAGAAATGTCCGGGACCGTTGAAAAACGCTTGGAAAATGTTGTTGGGATCGATATCTTTATAAAAAATCAAACAAAAACGATATTAGTTTAATAAAAAGTCCAGTTAATATCGGTCTTACTCACCGTGAAATCCCTTACCTCCGCATCCGTCCATATCTTCCAAATCTTGCCCGTTATCGTACCGCGCTCTTTTCTGCGGATCGGATAAAATTCCGTAAGCTTCTCCAACTTCTTTGAATTTCTTCTCCTGTTCGCGTTTCACATCTTCAGTCGCACTGGCGTGGCGATCTAATTACCAATTTATCGTAAATATCGACAAGTTAATCATCGAATTCTAATTTTTTCACCTGGGTGATGAACGAGCGCTCTTTTACGGTACGCTTTACGAATATCATCATCACTCGCGGTTCGTTCGATGCCCAGGATTTTATAATAATCTTTTCTCTTGCTTCGTTTTAACGTTTTTTTAGCTTCACGTAGTAGTTGTTTATTCTCTAAAAAAAGATTTAAATCGTAAGAACAAACTCAGAAATTAAAAACACGCGTTTTATTTTTCTTACCGTGCGTTTTGTCTAACTCGCACGCTTTCTCGTAATCTCGAACGGCCTCGTCGTACATTTCCAAATCAGTATAACTAAATACAAAATTTTATAACATCATCATCATTAAAAGTATTAAACGGTGCAACTAGAGGGCAGCACAATCCACTCACCACTTTGCTCGCCTAAGGTAAGCTTTCACGTAATTTTCGTCCAGTTTGATGGCTTGAGCGCAATCTTCGACAGCTTGATTCAGTTTATTTATCTGTAAAATAATAATAAATTATAATTTATCTACGAACGTGTTGTTTCATAATCAATGTCAATCCACCTTAGAACAAACTGTAGCTCGGTTGAAATATAATTTGGCATTAGTGAAGATGTTGTTCGGATCGATGGCGAGTGCTTCGGAGTACATTTCGTAAGCTTCCGAATAACGACCCGTTTTAAAGGCTTCGTTACCAGCTTCTTTTTTAGCTTTCAGTTGTTTTGCTTTCTACAAAAAAATTAAATTAAGAAATCTCGTATAACATAAAACGAAATTAAGAAATCTAGTGTCACAAAACGTATTAATTCGTCTCACTTTATAAATTTCTTTCGCTTTTAGATGATCGGGTGCTAAAACGAGCACTTGTTG
>JAQIWS010000058.1:0-70815 GCA_034696085.1 Stigmatogaster subterranea
GTGCGGGACGTGGTCCCACCTCTAATCAAACACTCCGCTTCCTCCGAAATTGACATCGGTGTTCGTCACGCGTTACTGGGGGTGATAGATAATCTCTTCCTCTCTCTCTCGGTCTGGCTTTAAAAGCGAATGGAGTTCGATAAACGCGGCTTATCGCGTTTTGTAGTTGCGAAAACACAAAGCAGATATTTTTCTTTTTCGTTTTCTTTGTGTTAAGCAGCTGCGTTACCCTCTGGGATATACATCATTCTCGATGTAGGTCGCATTAAAATTGGGAACGAACGCTTTTGCTTTTCCTTCTGTAAAAACCAATCCATAAACCTAAATTCCAATACATGTCAAATGAAGGCTAGCCGCTTCTGACGTCACTGGTGGAACGCCGTAAACTCGATTCGAGTTTGGGTTCGCTTAAATTCATCGAGCACGGTGAAGCGACGTAGAGCGACCGACCAAAATAAACACCGCATGGCGGCGGCCCGACTGCAATTCACAACTGGCGAGGCCACAGGTGAAGCGCACGGATATCCAAGCACTTCTACTGTATACCCACCAAATTACTTTTCCTCGTTTAAGGCGATAATATTTAATACCATTTAAGTACCGCCCGAATTAGCTAATTTCCCCTCTGATTACCTTTACGATACCAGTCGGCGCTTCTGTCGGATTTAGTGACAAAAATTTTGAAGTTTAAACCGAAGGCAAAACATAAACAAAGCGAATTCCCTAACGTACAGTGCTTCGCGAGTAAAAAAGTTAGTGGATGAATGTGTGTGGGGGGAAAAAAGAAAACGTAGGGCGAACACTTACCTAGAGCAACTCGACGACAACTCACGTGCACACAACGGTTTTCTCTCCTCACTCGACATGATGTTGTTGTTGTTGGCGAGAGTTTTAGGCGTACGTAAGTTCGAAGTACAAACTCGACCGCATTACAAAGTCAGCGAAGCGAATCGGTGCGAGCTGAGAAAGTAGAGCGCCTTTCACCGCGGTGAGCGAAAGAAGAAAATGCTTTGTTGCGCGCGCCCTCTCGTGGGAAAGACGGAAAACGAAAGAAAGAAGCTTCTTATTATTCACGATCGACGAGGATCGATGAAGAAGAAAAAAATCGGGCACGACTCGCGTAATGCAGCGAGCGAGAGACGTGAGAAAGGTAAGACAGGAAGCGTATAAAAAAAACCCGGCGTTACACGATAAAAAAAATGTAAAAAGAAAATTAAACGTAGACTTAACTCTTTTGTAGTGTGAATACGAAAAGAGAAATCGGATTATGAGATGGCTGACAGCAAAAACGAAACGACGGAGTTAAAAAGGAATGGTGGCAGGGCGACAGGATTGGCACCAAATTGAATTCCAACTTGGCTCGTTCTTGTCAGGCCAGCTAATGCCACTATAAATCCGCGTGGGGGAGGAGATATGTTCTTCAAGATGACAGCCTCATGGACTGACCTCGAGAGCCGCTAGCCCACGGTTTTCTCGCCTTTTTCTTACTATCTTTCTCATTCTCTCTCTCTTTTAGTTTTCCCGACTTCGGTCCTGGCCAAACAGTCGTCAGTATTCAAGAGCAGCCGGTGGCCACTTAAGAGCAACGCGACGACCGAGTTACGACTGCTTAGAACATCGGCATCGTGAGATTAAGAAGACGCGCGGTTTTACGGGAAGGGGGATGGTAATAAAAGCGGCCACTCTACAACGTGTTATCGAAGCAATTTCTTAATCAGAGATACAAGGCCCGATGGATGCTGGTAAGTCGTTTACGAGTAGGGTGCGAAGCGAGGCCTATTTTCGCGGCCGATTTAATTACCTTCGGCGTTCGTTGCATGTAAATGTAAGAACACGGATCGGCTTCGTTTTCTAGCGGCAAATACACTACGCCAGATGGTGCGTGACATTAACACCCGCATTCTAGTCACCAAACCGTGACGTCACTCCGTATACAAGTACAACGTGTTGCGTTGTAACTCCGGTAATCCTTTCCAGACTCCATCGAATGTAAAAATTAATCGATTCGTTAAATACTCGTACGCGCGATTACGCAAAGCAGTTTTAAAACAAAATTATTCGTTTAATACTCACCGCAGGAAAAAGATACAAAAACATAAAACTGATAGACGCCACATTTATCCATTCTATAGCTATCCTTCTACATCGGATGAGAAAACAGCGATGGTCGGCACTCGTCTGACAAGAGTTGGTCTTATTGTACTATCGAAATACATCAAACACCAAAACCAACGGACTTATCTCAACTCGCAATGTCTTTACTCCCCTCGTCCCCGAAGTGGAATAGCGAGAAAAAAAGATAATAAAAAAAAAGTGAGGAAAAAAAAGAGACAGAGCCAATCTTCTTACATCCACTGATTCCAGGTTAACCCCAGGCTGAGATATAGACGGAGCTTATCAACTTGGTCTGCGGTGCATTACTCTCACTTATCGACGAAAAAAAAATGAATAAAAGGCGAGTTGAGGGGAATCGAGCGAGTACTCCGACGGTGTGTACGGTGTTACAGGTTCGGCTTTATTTTAACCGTTAACTCTTTGTTTACAAACTGAATTTAATTAATCGTATGTACGCTGTTAAATTAGAATTACTCAAATTAAAAATTCGAGAAAATGGTTCGTTTCCATTAAACGTAATTGCGTAAAAAAATTGTTAGTTTTTTTTTTTATGTATGTGTGTGTTGGGTGCAAAATTTAAAGAAGGAAAAATAAAAAGAGCAGCAAACAAGCAAAACATTATGTAATCATCCTAATTGCTCTATTCCCATTTCGATGAAATTTTGTCGCCTTAAACACCGTCGACGACGAGCATAATTAATACAACCTCGCGTGACAAACAACGACGAGCGGATCTCCCACCGATTACGACGATAAATAGAATTTTCGAGGGTAAAAACCCCAGCGGAGGGAATAAAGAGAGATGGATATATATATATATTATATTTTAAAAATAAATAGAATGTCATTCTTTTCAATATTTTCTCGGCTTTAAGGTGCCTCCCTGATCGCAGTTTGATAAGTAAACGTCATATTTTCTGAATTTTCTACCTGTCCGCGGGAAAGGAAGGTTTTTCTCTTTATCCCGTTAGCTTTTAGCTCGGTTCGACGTTGCGAGGGCACGTGCCAACGGTTGTAACGTAATTTCCGGCACCGGGAGGGAATGGTCGCTTGGGCGAGGCGAAGACGCGTGACCGTTCAAATAAACCCCCGCTTTGGACAGGGAGGAAGTTGAGTCCAATTCGTCTCGAACCGGGGAGGAAGTGGAAAGAAGATTTCGTTCTCCGCGTGCAGTCACAGTCAAAAAGATGACTGAGCGAAATAAAAGATAAAATAATTCTAGAAAGAGAAAAAACCGTGACGAAGATGGAAACAAATTCTCCGTCTTAATTATTCGCGCTCTCCTCATCGCAGTGTATTCCTCATCGCACTCTCGCCTCTTCATCTTAGCTCGCCTGGGCGTCGAATCCCATTGGCATTCACGCGGGGACGTGATTCTGGGCGTTCATATTCAGCTAGCGAGGGTCGAGCGAGAAAACAGGACACCTTACACACGTACACACACTGCATATTCAATTGAGGCCACTCACATTCGTTCTTTTTCTTTCTTTTTCTTTCTTTTTCTTTCTCTTCTCTCGCTATTGTATTCTTTCATATTTTGCCCGTGTCACGACATTATACGCTCGCAGTCTCGCAGTCTACACCGAGGGGAAAAAAAACACAGCGCGACGTCGATAGAGAGCAGCAAAGGATTAAAGGCAATGATTCGGTGATGCGTCCAGGTGTCGAGCGAGCATCTATCGTTTTGTAGTAGACGCTGTTGTTTTCGTATCGATTTTTAGTAAATCAACCGATGTTGTCGCGGTGGAACTGCGCGTCACCTATCGATCAAAAGAGCGAATTTCAGCCGTCGGGGGGCGCAAAAATTTGATGGATGAGGGGGAGGGATGGGAAAGGGAGATGGAGGGAGTTATTCCGCTCTTCAGAACGAGTGGCATTTTTCTCTATCTTTTCGTCCTTCTCCTTTTTCGATGTTTTGGTAGCGAGGAATCTGCATCTGTCGATAACATTGTTTTTTTGCTCGACGTATTTTTTCCCCGTCGGGATTACGAGCTCAGTGAGAAAAATGCCGTCGTTCGCTTTGCCTTTGGAAAAAATAAAAATTGGTTGAAAACGGGAGCCTATTATCGGTTATAATTTTTTTTTTCATCGTTTTATCTTTTTTCACGCGACAAATTCAATCTTCAATCTTGTTCCTATTTTTATTTTTACACCGCGTGTAATGTAAAAAGAAGTAGGAAATAATTCCAAGTTCTTCGGTTTCAATCTTTCCTTGTCTCTGGTTTGATCTGAAGAGGGCAGTGGTCGACATTCAACACTTCGATTTCCAAACTTTCCACGTTCGATACAAAACCTGGAGGCTAACTCGCGAAGAATAGAGGGAGAGAAGGAAAAAATTCGCCTCTTCGCGATCCCTCGTGGCGTTTGCGAGGAAGAAAATACGTCGAGAAACTGAGGGTGAGGCGAAGAAATGCATCCATTGAGCATTCAACTCGCGTCACCTTTAACCTTTTACAGGAGACAGTTCAAAAGCGAAGTTTGGTTGCGGAAGTTTGCGAAAATTCGCATCACGAGACAACGACGTAATGGAAAAATAAAATCTCGTTGATTGAGACGCGGTGGCAAGACGAAGAAAAAATTCTTTTGTGTCCTGAGGCGTTGCACCATTTTGTAATCAGACCCACGAACGCACCAAAACTAACTCGAAATGAAAATAAAAGAAAATAAAGCCGACGTACCGACTCGAGCGTACTCGACTAAAGGTTAATCGATATTTGATTAATTTAAGTTTCCAATCGTAAATCGAAAATTCGAACGTATAAGAAAAATAATAAAAATCAGACACAAAAAAAATATTGAAAAATTAATTAGCTTTTCGTCGTCGATCGCTTTAAATTAAAACGTAAAAATCAAACGCAGATCTCGCCGGGATTAAACCGCCGCGATTTTTCACCCCCGTTATTACTTCCCTACAGTCAAAAGAGCGTGAATGCATGTACAGGAAACGCCAAGCCTCCAAAAAGAATGTCCTCGTGGGAATGGTGAGCGATGTTTCGTCCTCCTCAATTCTCGGGGGAAGAAGATGGGTTCTATGGCCAACCGCCATCCTCCTTACTCTTCTTGTTTCTAATCAATTCAAACCCCGTAAGTACGTCGCTAAAGAAAGATATTCTTCCGCTCTAAAGATAAACCGAACCATTGAAGATGTGTTTAAGGAAGAAAAAAAAACAGGTGAAAGTTTTTTTTTTGTGTTTTTGTAAAAGAAATTTAAAAAAAAAAGGTGGGGAATAAAAATGTAAAGTCGTTAAACGAATGAAAAATGACGCGAGCGCAAATTTGATCAAACTAATGACAGAACTCATTCCGAGATGTAGAAGCGCCAAATTTTAATTGGCATCGCAACTTCACTTTGCAAATTGTTTCTCCTTTTTCCATTTATTTCGTTCCCGCGAGGCACATTTTCACATATCTCAAAAACGTCGTATTGCAAAATAACCGTTAAAGGAGTTCGTTCTCACTTAAAAAAAAAGAGGAAAAAAAGGTGCGACGACGAAATGAAACTCGCGCAACACACCTACAACTACACGCACAATGATCACGCATCAAACGAGTGACAAAAGCTTTCTTCGTCGTCACCCTCGCCTCCTTGCCTCCTCCACACGCACCACGCACTTTTCTCTTTCCGTTCTTTCCGGTAACTCAAAACCCGCTCGTTAAAAGTAGAGTACCACCAGGTGTCGTCTCACAATTGCGAAGCAGAGTTTTGGCCAGCAAATTAGGAGTGATGGTCGGCGAGGAGGAAAAGGTCACGCCTCTCGCTAACGACATTCACCATCTCGAAGGCGAGAAATCCGATTACGTGATTGGTCGCATCGCGAGAAGGTCAATCCTTAGGAGTGAGGGGGAAAAAAGGAGAGGACACGCACGCAACGCGGAACGCGTCGAGCGTTCGCTACCGACGTGCCTGATGAATATTTCAACAGGATGCGTTTAGTCCGTCCTCTCTTTCTTTATCGTTCCTCCCCGAAACAACAGTTGGTCAGAATAACAACATCCGCTTCGCGGAACCTCGCTTTTTCTTCACATATTGACCGACGTTCTCACACAACCCACGCGAATATACACCCGTCGGTCGTCGACTCGCTTATCGCAGTTGATTACCTGACGCACCCCGAGGTGTGGTGGATGAAAGCTCGCGGGTTGCAATTACTCTTAAACTACCGTAGAAAAATAAAACAAAACGAGCAGGTAGAATGGGAACGGATCCAAAAATAGGTGGAGAGATGGAAAAGGAAAAAGGGAAAAGAAAAAATAAAAGGATTTATCTTATAGCTTCATCTTTTTTGGAGACGGTAAAAATGAAGACGGAGCAAATAAAAAGAGATTTCGCCTCAATGGAGGAACATCTGCCCGGATGCTGGGGAGGATTCTTGCAGCTATTGTATATGAAAGAGGAGAAGCATCCATTTTCGCTGGCGCCAATGGTGTGAGCCGCGATCTAATCTTCCGATAGACAGCGAGACTATCACGCAACAGTGCCTCCCCCCGCACACGCGCGCTAAGTTCCTCGTGAATAATTCAGAGCTAAAATGGGGCAGACCAACACGAAACTGATGCTCCACCGAATTCACTGTCAGAATAAAAGACAAAAGCGGCGAATACCATTCGCCGTTAAACCTGAATTTGTTTCCATAAATCAATTCGGTCACCGACACAAAGCAAATTGTCACCGTTTCGAATTAGAAATATTCGTAATAACCGACAAAGACCGACCCTTTTCCTGAACTTATAATTTATTATTTATAGTCGACGATATTCAACGTGTCCATTGTCATCGATACAACAAAAGCCTTCGAGTAATTAATATCGGCTTATAATAAACCGCGTCCGATTTCGATCTCGTTAGCTCCGCTCCGCTCCGCGAATATTTTATTAAAACGACGAGTCGTGAGTAATGCGACCGACTCGATCTTGCCTTCGTCCATTCGATGCAATTCCAATTGCGTCAGGATCAAACCGTTTGCCGCCCTCTGCGTTTAATGGTGACCGCAACTTTACAAAATGGTTTTTGATAGCGGCAACTGGCATCAATCCAGCAATTGCACCTCAAAGCCCCCACAAAACATCAAATCCGACAATCAAAGAGGAAGATCGAGATACTGAAAATGACATTGTCGAATTATTATACTCGCTCCTCGCTGAAAATGGATTGCGAGAAGAATATCAATCCGAGTGGCGCGGCGACAACAAAAAAAATTACAGGTATACGAAAAAGAAAAAGAACGAAAGAAAGAGGGGAAAAAATGGTTGCGGGGTGCTCGGATCACGCGCATTAGCGCTAGGTAAAGGTGTGCGAAGCGTGCGAACGAGCATCACTTATTAACGTCGCTAAGTTGATAATTCAAAACGCTGGTGGGGAGTAAAAGTAGAGCATAAGAACCAAACTTTTGCCACTAAATTTTCCACGTCTCACGCAACCTAATTTCTAGCGAGAAATAATTCCACTCGTGACCGCTGCATCATCGTCCGTTTATTATCCAGGTGCGAGGGTTTGTTCTCGTCACCTCTTTGGCAGCTCTATTACGGTTGCACCCACACCTGAAGACAGATGGGTCGAGGCGAGCTGCAATCACTCTGGCGTTCGTTCGACTGCAAATGCCATCAAAAGCCACGCCCGACGTCGTGAACGTGCAATCCTCCGTGCTCGACGTATTTTTTAATTCCCTGTCGGGTCGACTGAGATGGAAATAATTCGACTCATCGTCTTCGCTCTGATTTATGGTGTCGTCACGTATCGGAACTTTTTAATTCCTCGCCGCGATAAAAGAAGCGAAAAGGAGAAAAGACCGAAAAGTTAGAAAAAGAAGTTGGCGCACGAAAATCAATGGCGAAAGAAATGCGGTTTACGGCGCGATAAAAAAGACAAACGGGAAATGTTTTTAAAACCGCGTGACCGAAAAAAAATATACTTAATGACTCGACCACAAAGATAATCAATCAATGATACGAACTAAAATCGATTTTGTCCATCACAGGTGCGACCAAGATGATTGATGAGGTAAACTTTGTCAAAACGACAAAGACGTTTTGCAAGGACGGCAAAAGCAAAAGGACGCCGACGCGATGTATAATACGCGAGGTGGTTGTTGTTTCGAAAGCCAGTTTTTCCCACAACACCAATCACCGACTTTACGCCGGCTTTTCGGCATCCCTGCGCCTGTGGCCACCCACGATTAAACGAAGCAATCACGCGCAAAATGGGAATTGGAAAATGGAACCGAAAGAATGAAACGAATTCTGCGGGCGAGCAAAGCGTCAACAAAAAGCGAACCTGCAGAAAAACATTGACAAAAAACTCTTATCAAAATTTAACCTTAAGTTAAAAGAAAATAATAGAAAAAATTAAAAAAACAAAAAACAAAAAATAGCGTTCGAGTTTTAGAAGTTTCAGTTTCAGACGTTTGTAAATAAACGTTAAATGAAAGTCGGATGTTAAGACAAACAACTCGAAAGAAGAAAGAAAAAGCGTTACGACGGCAGATGTATTTGAAATGAGAGTTCGAGGAAAGGAAAACTAAATCTGGATATATCAAACGAAAACCCCTTTTAATCTTGCCGATCTCGTTTAGATTTCTTTTTCGGTCGCGACTAAACATAATTCGAAGATTAGGACAAATCCTGCGTAAGCGAGTGACTTAGCCTCGTTAATGGACATTTCGTTGATAATTGGATGAACAGGGCGTTAACAAAGAATTTATTTTAGATTTCTCTTTGCTTTTTCTTTACTTTTCTCGTCAAAAAAAAAGGGTTGAAAAATCGAATTTGAATTTGGTTTTATTGGAATCGATCGGGTTAAGTTGCAGAATCAAAGTACACGGCCCCTCCTTTTAGTTTACGAGTGTTTTTGCGCGTATTTTATGCCAATATTCTCGGTTCGTGTCTCGTCCCTTTAGAAAAATAGTCGTTTTTGTTTTCGCATCGAATTCGCTCGAATAGAAATAAAAAAATTCCCATCGAGCGGGCAATAAACTAACCGTACGTATAACATAACGACATCTTTAAATTTATATGACTCCTACTCCGTATTTTGCTACGCGAGTATAAAATAAAAATTCAATTTTTACTTGTCATTTCGGATTTTTGGCGCAATTCACTCTCGCGTTGGATTTTTATGTTCGTGGCTCGCTCGGTTTATGATAAAGATAAACTTTTCTCCGAATAAAGCGCGAGTTAATAAGAAGTAAATTAATAGTCGAGACAGTTAATTTAAGCTATCTAATTGGACGGAGAGTGTTTAATCAACTTTCTATGGCAATCGTTTGCTTTTCGGGGATTAGATGGAGGAAAACTCGCTGATCTCATTTACGTATCGGACATTTTAAATTTCTGCCTCGTAATAACGTAAACCAGCTACGCAACCACTTTTCTTTACTCAGTTACATAAATTATATTAAACAAAACCTCGCGAAAATTAAGTTTGCATTCGTCCGACATAATTCATTTTTAATAACGAAATAGTGACGAAATAAAAATCAAACGACAAAATTTTTTTACAATATACTGCAAAAAAAAGGGAAAAGAAACATTAAAGTAACGTCAGACATTGCGAGTTGAATGGGGGCACCCAAACTCTCGCCTCTTTTCATTTGATTGACGCGTGTGACGAGACCAAATCCACGCAGGGGCGCCTGGCTTAAAGGCCTCAGTGCGCTACGTTCGAGTCGGATCCATTAGGAGATGATCCGCCCACGCGAAGGAGGAAAAAAAGGAGAAGCTGGGCGCGTGCTCACGGGGATTGGCCTCGCGCACCCTGCACGATGTAGACGGAAAAACGTCTAACGTAATCCTTTAGTGCTTAAGACAGATGCAAGAATAGCAGACAGACGGAAAAATCTCGAAATAACCTTTTACGAAATTTCGGTCATTCGATCGCACCTGTGTAAATTTTGGGAGCGAGGTGAAGAAGAAGAAGAAAAAGTAAATTTAAATTCATCCGCGGAGTTTTTAATAGATTTCTTTCCGGTGCGTTTTTTGAATCCGTTCCGTGTGATTAACGTGAAGAGTTTGGAGTTGCTGTACTTGTGAATTATGTATGTGTCCGTCTACGTTTTAATAAAATATGTAAGATTTCTCTTCCTCTACAAATACTTAATGAAAGCGCGACAGAACAAACGCGCGATGACGATTTAATGCTCGGAGCATTCGTGCAAACGCAAACCTTCGCCGCCGCTAATTTTTTTTTTCCTCTTTAAATTATTATTTTGCGGTGGTGGATAATATTTCATCTCCTAATACCGCGAAGAAATTTTAGTTCTGACACCGGTAGACCGAAACGGACGGCCGGAAACGCGTCTTGTAAGTAGAGTGCAGTATAACGACGAAAAGAAAGTTGTTTGGTAGTTAATTCTCCGAGCGTAGAGCAAGAAGCAGAACGTGTAGTTTTCTCGG
This sequence comes from Stigmatogaster subterranea, assembly GCA_034696085.1. Taxonomy (NCBI): domain Eukaryota; kingdom Metazoa; phylum Arthropoda; class Chilopoda; order Geophilomorpha; family Himantariidae; genus Stigmatogaster; species Stigmatogaster subterranea. Next base: position 10,504 of record JAQIWS010000058.1, read on the forward strand.
AAGGCGCAAGTTCGCCGAAGCGGTCAGATATCGATTGACGAGCAATGTAAACATTGAGGGTTCATTGTGTGTCTGGTCAGCGTAAGCAAGTTGTCGTGATCGATTACATCGCAATTGAAAAACTTGAATCATTGTATCTCGTTCGCTGTTGCAATTTCGATACGATATTAGGAAATTCGATACACGTAGTTATTTTTGGCGCGGTCGCGATTTTCTTGGTCGTCCCGCACTAATACGTGAAAATGGGGGAGCTTTGAGGGTGTGGCTGCTCTGCACAGCGCGGCGTTAAGCGATCAATGGCGTTTCTTATTAGCAGAATCCAATTGTGCCCAAAACTCATCAACATTTTCGTTAAGTATAATTATATTTCGATTCGTGTCTTTCTCTCGCGGGAAATGAACCGTAATCGATGTTTGTTTATTGTCAAGAAATCAAATTAATGTTGAATCTGCCGTACGTTGTCGAGAATTTCGAATCGAAAATTGTACGTGATTAATAATTTCATTCGACAATTGTTGTTTGTTTAATCTATTTCTGAAAATTTGCCAATTCGACGTTGCGTCATTAAAAAAAATGACGTAGCAACATCGAAAGGATGTAAATCGAGCGGGTGAAAAATCGTTGTAAGAGCAGTGATTCCGCTGCACCTTCAGAGAGGTCGCGTGATGGTGGGTGAAGTTAGGAGTACCGTTTAAAAAAAAAACAGAAAAAACCAACAAACGATAAAATATTTGAAGAAAATAGACGGAAGGAAATTGGAAATGAAATGTGCCACGTTTGAACTTGGTCAGCGAAATCGAGTGATTTCGGTCGAGTGAACTGCAGACGCCACTCGGTTTAACCAACCCCGGGGTCAGCCAACCAACGATCACGTGCGAGAGCGAGTGTCAACTCGAAGCCCATTTCTTAAATCGAAAACGAACGTTTATCAAGATGGGATTAATGAACCTTCGGAGAATTCATGTCCACAACTCATTATCGCCAAGTCGCCGCGAAAGCGTGATTTATACCTCACACTCGGGCTTCCTGTAAGCGCTTTCGTCGGACTCGCCAGCGGACCACTCGTCCGACTATCGATCTTAGAGGGAGACCCTCAATTCCGGCGACAATGGCCAGTTAATTTGGGCGGAGACCCTTACAGAGAGTCCCGTAAGCCTCGACGAGGATTTTCTCTTTCTATCCAGCTCCAAATCCCCATCTTAGCTTTGATCGGAAAGAGAAACATTGGCAAATTGAGGGGGGAGAAATATTTAAATCTCATTTCCACGCAACCATCGAACGAGACTGCCATCAGATATCCCAGATGGCTTTTTTTCGCGCTAGTACTTGGAAGCAGTAAATGTTGCACGCGCCCTTATGACTCGCTCCAAATTCTTCTTCCACCCACGAAAGGTGATCTCGAGGGACGCATCAGCGAGATGACGAACACTGGACATGAAGAGCAATCTACTGATTAGACCCGGGTCAAATTGCGAGTCGAGCGGGGAGCAGAATTTCAAAAAGAAAAATAGACGCGCGAATCGCGGTCGCGCTTATTTTTTTGCCGGTCCGTTAAAAGTTGAGGCGAGTCGACAAAGCTTCGTCTCAGCAGCTGTCAAGGAGAGCAGAGGTCGGCGGTGATGAGAGGTCGCGAGCGATCGTCGCCCCTCGATCAATCTAGCAGCAGGCAGCGACATGAATATTGCAGCGCCGAATTCTGCGCCTTGCACTTTGCTTCTAAATCCTTTAAACCTGCGCGCGCAGATGCAGACGGAGGAGGTCGCGGTGCCTGGGGACACTCGGAAGGCAGCGGCGCGAACTTGATGGCCAACGAGGGTTTTGTTGTCCATCATAAAAAGAGAGAAATTGTCTTTCGCTCAAAGTTAACGACTAAATTTCGACGAATTTTGAAAAACTTTTATTTTTTATCGAAGAGATACAATTTTTATGTAACCTTAGTGCGATCCAATAATAAATAACTAATCCCGATTAAAACCACATCTGTTCGTCGTCATCTCCGACATCGTCTTGGTTACCCGCGTTTCCTCCCCCGCCACCTACACTCCCTCCTTCGTCTTCGGACTCGGAAACAACCAAGTCATTGTTAATGTCCCCCTCAGTACCTCTAACGCCGCCAACAGATCCTTGTTGAAAACCGACGTTGCCTTGCAGAAGAAACGCGCTCGGGTCGTAATTCTCATCCACCATCATTCCGTCATCCACCACGTCGGCGGTAGCTGCGAAAGATTCACATAAAAATAAACAAATTAGTCGACATCCGAAACACCTGGAAGGGATTTGAGGCTGAATATGCTAAGGCTTTTGTTTTCTAATAATCATCCGCACTCGGTGAAAGATGCATCTTTCATTGCTTAATTAAACCATCGGTCAACAAACAAACACCCCCGCATAATCGTCACCACTGGACGTCAACGACATTTATGATGTACGACGCGTCCACTAAAATCCATATTCATCGCCCTCGTCTCGCAAGGTCACCAACGTTCGACTCAAGCCATTCATCATTCTTATCGCTGACGTCACATTGATTTGCTGGTGAAAATACCTCGAAGATTTCAATTAAGACACCGCGAATAATGGGGATAATCTCGTCAAACTGATTTATTATCATCCGCGACGTTCCGCTAACGAATTTTGTTTCTACTTAGTTTTAGATTGTAACTCTTCGCTTACCAGATTGGTAGTACGCGGTTTCGTCGCTCGCTTCGTATTGCGTCAAGAACTCTGCCTGTTGCGGGGCTTCGGCTTTCGTTTCCATGTCAGAATCACTGCCATCTTCGCTTAATTTGCTTAAAAAGTCGTTATCACTTCCTTCGTTATCGGAAGCTTCGCTGTTTTCAGGTGTCAACTGTAAATCTAAAAAATTGAAAAAAAAATATTAACGGTAAAAAAAGTAAGTTCTGGTTATGTCGTCTGCGCAATTTTCTCTACCTTCTACCAAGACGTTGCTTTCGTCTTCGACGCCCTGTGTCGATCTTGATGGAAAAATCATTTCTGATTCTTCTTCGCCTTCGATGTCTACTTCCATTTCCTCTCCGTCTTTATTAAAAGTCTACAAAAAAAATATTATCGTACTTGAGCTACGAATTGTCAACCAAATTATTGTTCGGCTTACCTTCATCCTGCTTCTTTGTAGCGAACGTGAACCGCCTTCTACTTCAACCATACTCTGACTTTCGTCTAAGCCCATAAGACTACTCTCGTCGTGGTCGGCATGTCCACACGACGTTCCCGTCATAATGGAATCAGTTTCGGCTGCGTCGAGAGCAGCCTCTTGGGCCGCTTGAATATTGCGTTCTAATTGCTGCACGTGCTCGTCATACTGAAACGATTTAAGTAAAATTATAATTTAATTTTTTTTAAATGTCACAAAAAGTATTCTGACCTCCGAGAGCAGCATTTTGCTTAAATCCAGGATTTCTTTAGCTTTTTTCGTTAAAACGTGATCGGCTCCGTTATATTTTGTACTGTTCTGGTAAATCAGACCGACATCGTTTACAAAATCATCCCGGTTGTGATATTTATGGGATTTTATGTTCTGCACAAAAATTAAATTAAAATTAGTACGGTAAAAAAATTAATTACAGAAAAATTAGTTCGTTTACCTTTGTGAGCGTCTCCAGGTCCATCGGTTGTAGTATAATGTTGTAATAATCTTTAACAACTTTTTTATTTACTGGTTTGTGGAAAGGCCACGATTCTGGGATAGCCTTCAATTTTTCTTGGACAATATTCTCCAGAATGAAAGAAAAGGCTACCTGGTCATCGTCGTCTAGCAAAGGATTTATAGCTTTCTCCAGGCGCATCAGTTTATCTTCCTTCTCGGAAAATCTTTGTACACAAAGCTCTAACATCTTTTGCGCTGTTTCTGTTAGCACGCTTTTCGCACCTGATAAACAAGACCAATTAAAATGATGTCATGTTGATAATAATAAAATTGCAAAAAGAAATCTCACCGTTATATAATGTACTGTTTTCTACGATTTGGTGCACATCTGACAAAAATTCTTCCCTCGATTGATATTTTCTTTGCCTTAGATTTTCACGCATCGTTTGCAAATCCATCGGCCGAGTTACGATATTGTAATAATCTCTAACCACTTTGGCATTAACGGGTACCAAAAACGGTTGAGTCTGCGACAAAATTTTTCAATTATTAACTTAAAATAAATGCATCAGAATCAGAAATTTTATCGTACATTTGGCTGATCTCTCATTTCATTGAGAATGCCTTCGAAGATAGTCGAGAGAGTGACAACAGGGTCTGTACGTCGTCTGTTTGCCGATTTGTGCGGTTTTTTCAGGTAATCGCAGTGCACCACGGTCCCCGCCCTCCGCCGTTTGCGAGCAGCCACTGCCTCTTTGGGGAACTTAAGTACCAGCGACTTACGTCGCACTTCGTCCGCGTGCTTAACCAATTGTTTCGATAACACCAATTTAGTTCCTTCCACGTTGACCAGGTCGTCATCTTCGATGCCCGTCTTTTCTTCTTCCTCTTCTTGTTCTTCTGTCATTGCGACAGGGACGGGTGGCAAAGGAGTACTTACTTGGTACAGTGGACAAGTTTTATTGGTCCTCATGTGGCCAATTGCGCCACAAGCTCCACATTTGAGCTGAAAATTAAATTACGCGTGAATAAAGAAAAATATTTAGAAATCAATTATTGTCCTCACTTTCAACTCTGGTTTCTCCTTTTTCGGTTTTTTCTTAGCAGTCACAAGACCCAGTTTCTCACGCTCCTGGTTTCTCCGCAGACGTCTAAGCTGCTCCTGAATTCGTCGTTTTTCTTTCTTCATTTCTTCTTTCTGATGTTCATCTAGCGTTGCAAATTGTTTGCTGCAAAATGTCAGCTAACGATAAATACCGTATTTTTAAAAAAATAATTTTGATAATTCTTACATAAAGGAAGGATCCTTAGTTGTCCGTATTCGGAGATAAGTGTCGATGACAGCGGGTTTCCGCACAGTTTCTACTCTCACATATTCTTTTCCGTCAGCATTGCGAAATGTGCGGACAATACGAAGTCGTCGCCCAGTGGTCGAACCTAAGCTGGCCACGGACGCGCTGTCATCGTCTTTATCCTTCAGGCCCTTCTCTTTGTCACCTACAACACCATTTACCATAATTAAAGTTTAAAAAATAATAATAATTTATATGCATAAACCTTTTTGTGAACGCTTCTTGTCATCAGATGTGTCTGCACTCTCCCCCATTATCATCTTCTGCAGTTCTAATCTCTCTGCTTCTTCTCTTTCGTGAGACAGTTGCGAACTTGTTTTCTTATTGGAGAGCAAATTTTCTATGTTTTTCCCCATTTCTTCAATATCGCTCGTGTCTTCCTCCGAACTTGATCCCTCGTCCGTAGAGAGTACTTCATTCGACGACAAAACCCTAAATACCATCGAATAAAATTAACATTGCAGGGTTGTATCGTTCGTTTTGTTAATAAAAAGATAAGAGATTGTACTTGTTTTGTAGATCAAATATTCTTTGACATTCTTCTTTGTATCTCTCTTGATGTTCTGCAATACTGAATCGATTGCCACGCGCAAACTTGCTCATTGCTTCTTCCCCAGCCTTTGCGTTCTCGGTGGAAATGGTCCGTACGACGTCAATTACTTCCCATCGAGAAAGTTTTTTAATCTATAAAGAATTAGACAGTAAAATAATATGTTTATTTACGTGGGGTTTACAACATTTTAGCGGCGCCAAATTAATTACCTCATCTTCCGGCACTCCACATTTTTTCAATAAATTTTTTGCATTGCTCAGCGATAATCGTCGTAAATCAGCGTCGGTTCCCGTCACCGTTTTCTTGACGGACGCCTTAGCATCGGTTTCATCCTACAAAGGTTAAACCGTAAATTAATACGCGTCGTTGAATTCGTGTTTCAACTAAATCTTACCTTTGACTGTTGTGGTTTGTTAGGAATTCGGACGTACGAAAAGCCCTCACCGCAACCGCTTGGGTCGGCGATACCTGACAGTTGCAACAAACATTTGTTTTTCATCGCGTGAATGAATGCACGTGTGGTATTCCAAGGCGCGGCTTTCACTTCGTCGTCGATTTTTACTTGTAATTCTTCGTCATTATCATCGTCGTTAGAAAACAATGTTTTCTCTCCGTAACCGGCATCCTAACAAATGAATAATGAAAAATTAAATGCAGATACAAAATAACATCGTTCTACAAATTGCTAACCTTCAACCGTTGTTCAGCGGCAATCATCGAGTAATACGCGCAGCATTGTTCCGGAGAGACCATTGCACGAATTTCGTCTTCATTTGGGAGTCGAAAATCAGGTTTGAGCACCCACCAATTGGAATCCATTCCTAAAACATAATTAACCACTTAAAAAGTGTTTCTTCACGGGCGATTGTTTTAATTTTAAATTGAACTTTTCTGCATCTCACCTGTGCGTTTGAAGTCAGCACACAGTTTTAATCTTTTTCGAATCGAGCTTTCCGAATGAGATGGGAATGCCTTTTTAATATCATCCATTTTGATTCTGCGTGGAGTGTCCTTATTTTTCCAAAACAGACGATAAATGTGCACCTAAGAGACAAACGGTTTGGAATAATACTGATATAATAACAAAAATCAAGTAATTTTTTAATTACCTGAAGAAAATCTCTGACAAAATTATTAGCTCTTTTTGAATTGGGACCGGGAACTTCGAACAGTGGGCATAGTTGACCCACAGTAAAGATGGAACCAATTTCACGAATATAATAACTTCAAAGCAAAATAGAATTTTTAGTGATTACCGTAAGACGTTTTCTTTATCACTCATTTAGTACTTACTGTTGACGTGTCCTCAAAATTAAAAAGTCAACGTCAGTCGTTTTATGCTGATATATTGGCGCTCTGAACAAATTGTTTTCGAACGCTTGAACCGATTGACCAGGCGCTAGACAGCCAAGAAATGGAGAAGTATGGGCGTAGGCGAGTTCACCAAAAACATATTCAGGTTCGCCTTGATCTTTGCCTGGTTTCTAAATTGACATAATAGATGTATTAATACGATTTATGTCTCAATGGACTCTTGTCAAAATAGCTTTCAAAACTTACTCTTTTATAATAATTTTTAATTTTGGTGGCCATTCCGACTTGCATAACGAGCGGAGGATGCTCTTCAGAATATTCAGCTAAAATTAATTCACCGTCTCGACCAGTTAAATCTTCAGGCATTCGCATGAAAAACATTTCTCCTCCTCCGCAAGCCTGCCTCTCTTGTTCCCTCATCTACAATAAAATAAATTTCAGTAATTAGGAAATTACGATTACGAAAATAAAAAATTACTACTAATATCAAACTATACCTTAGCTTTTTTCTTTATTTGTTTTAAAAGTGGAATAACGCCGTGTGATCCAGGTTGAGCTAATTGACCATGCGAATATCTTTTAAGAGGTGGCCGATGAAAATTACGTAATTTAATTGGCCCCATGTGAGTCGGAAAAAATGGACTGCGCAGTTCAACTGCCGGTGTTGAGTGCTGAATAAGGTTTCCACCCATATTCATTCTCAATGCGTTGTCTTGAGTCATTTTCGGATTATAGTACTCATCATTCGATACATTAAAGGGATCTTTTTCCGGAATTTTTGCAGGAGGCTATTTACATTAAACAACTCTACGTTAATACTGATACAAAATTTAAATTAAATTTGAATCTACCTGAGGAGGTTCTGGTTCTGTGATAACTCCAGCTTTTCCTAACAGTATTCTTGATTTTCTCACGGGATCTTTCTTGTCTTTACTGGGTTGTTCGGATGGCTGTGCGTTTGGGTCAGGATCATCGGGAATTCCGAGAACAACATTTTCATCGTTTGGATCTAACGTAAGGATTTTTGGTTCTGGAATTTTATCCATAGTCTAAAATAAAAACGTATAATTTTACATGTAAAACAATCTCGAAGTAGATTTTGAAATATAATATTTTCTTATACTTCGGCATCCCAAATAACTTCATCTTCCCACATTCCATACACTAATTCTTCATTTTCGACGGGAAATATAGAGTACCAGGTGTCATCCTTTTCTTCTTCAACTTCTGTTTGTTCTAAAAAGAAAGTAAATTTTGTTTAATTAACATCGATAGAAAATTGGTTCGTTATACTGTATTACTCAGATTCGAAGCGTGAGGTGTTTTATTGTGCGCGCTTCCCTGCTTGGATTGTGGCAATTGAGGTGGTTTACCAGCCGTGTGCACTACTGGATGAGGAGTTGTCTTGGCTAAAAACGAAAAATAGATTTTTAATTAAAATTGAATACTGGTTAAAGATTCGTCACGTTTGCAATTTTCTCGTGCAGCTTAATACTTTGTTGGCTGAATGCCTGAGCAGTCCGATTTGAGCTACTAGGGAGCCAGCCAGCCGCGTTGTTCTTGCTATTCAATTTCGCCATGACCTTAAAAAAAAAAATCAAAATTAATACTCTGTATTAAACGATTTAACAATCAGTAATATTGATCTACTTTATGTTTAATATCGTCTCCATTCCAGACTATATCGTCCTCCCACTGTAATTGCGTCACCATGTGGTAACAATCATCGGAATACTCATCATTTTCGTTACATGATTTAATTTCTTCCTCCGCATCGCTTGGCTGTTCAAAGTAAAGAATTATTGTAAAATCAACTTTTTTTTTTTAAATCTTTAGATTAAAATAAAAAACCTCTTTTATCTTGAATCCGTAATCAAAATCGTCACCCGATTCCGAGACATCTAACATGTCATACCATAATTGAGCCGGACCATAACGCCAATCGGCAACTTTTGGAGCATTGTCAACCGCCGCACCATTTTCAATTTTTGCACCAGCACTTTTTGCTTCCATTGGTTTCATTAATTTTTCCTAAAATGAATTAAAGCGTTATAATCACATGAAATAATTTAAGTATCGAAGACGATTAAGCTCGTACCTCATCATCTGACTGACACTGATCAGGTGGCGGTGGCGGTGCAATTTTTAATGTCCATCCTTTATCAGATTTTTGTTCTTCCGCAGTTTGACTTCCATCCTCGGAATGAACTCTCTTTCTCCTCCGTTTTTTGACGCCACGCCATATTTGGGGCAAACTGGACGGTTTGCCGGGACCAAACAGGCGGGAAAATCGAAGTACCTGCAGATATGCATTTTATAAATTTATGACACAACCAATATATTTAGTAATGGTAATATATATTATAAAAAATTATACGCTGTTTAAACTACACGGACAATGCAACAAAATATATATTTCTCGTTACACGCCTTTAATGCTGAATAACTATTTTGTAACAAAAATTGTTCGGAAGAAAATAGGGATTATTCTCTACCTTCCCAGCACGAAATTCAGGAAACAATTCCTGAACATTCATGTTTAGATATTTGCTTGGCAACATCGCTGCTAACGGAGTGTTCAATTTCTTTGACTGTTCGACTGAAGATATATCACTTTCGTTCAGATAACCACCGTCCGAATTATTTTTCTCGTCTGTACGGGTTACGATTAATATTTAAATTAAAAACTATCTCATCAATTTTCACATTGAGCGAATGTTACCCTCTTCCGAGTTCGATTTCGGTGGTGGAATCGGTGGGGGCGGCATTAATTCGCTGTCTGTTTTCGTGCGACTATCTTCATCGTCGACATCATAATCTTCGACATCACCTTAAAAACATAATTCTAGATTAAAAATAATTATATTGACGAAATGTACTTTATATTAACATACTGTTGTCTGATTTGGGAGCATTTAACGCGGAAAGAATCGTCCGGCACTTCGTGTATTCCTCTTCATCCGCTAATTCGTTGATATCGGAATAATCGATCGCAGTTGGTGATTTTAGTGTCCAACCTAATACATTCAACTCTTATTGCAGGATTGTAAATTTAATTACTCTCATAAACATGTACAAACAGATACCGTCAGTGCCGTTGTCATCTTTATCATCCTCGTCTTCCTCGTTGTCGTCGTCAGACAAGGATTTGCTAACATCTTTCGTAATTTCTTTCAGCAGTGATCCCATTCCACTTAATCTGCTCAACTGATTTAGATGTTGCTTGCATTCCTACAAAATTTCAATTACACATCGCACCTAATTGACAACAATTCAAAAATGTACGCACTTGATCCAGTAAATCATCCTCCAGTTGTCCAGATTGATCAATATTACCAAACAGAAACCCTGTCAGAGGTAAAGGTTCCTGATCTTCCTCATCACTTTCCATGTGTAGCTCTTTAAAAAAGCCACAACAAAATTTTCGATTACGTCTTCACTAACGTTGTTGCTCCGACAAACAACGGTATTTAACTGGAAGTGGTAATTTAGTACGAATAAAGAGGCGCTGCTGCAAATGCTACCATTGGTTAATGACAATAGTGACTGCGTATTCAGTCACTATAGACAAAATTCAGTCATCCGGTTCGTCGACCAATTGGACAGCTTTTTCTGGCTAACAGTACTGTAAGTAGTAATTTCCGGAAAACATTTAAATGTTTGCTTATAACTTGAGTTAACTTTATAAATGTCGACTTTTAAGCCGAAATTTTGGAAACCAGGTAATATTTCCACAGTTTTTCATTCTGGCAAGTACAATCTATCTTAATTATCGCCGCCGAATTTTTTTTAGGTGTTTCAAATTTACCGTCGAGCGAAGACAGAACTCCAGAAGCCGAAAGTGAAAATGCGCCGGCGGATCAATTTGTTTATAACCCATACCATTCACTATCCTTGGAACACCAGCGGCAACGACTACCCATTTTCCACTGCAGAAATCATATATTATATCTTTTGGAGTGCTACCAAACGCTGATTGTGGTAGGAGAAACAGGATGTGGAAAAAGCACTCAACTACCACAAGTAAAACAAGGAAAAAATTTTATTACGTGTGAAAAAATATTAATGGGATGTATTTTCAGTACTTATTGGAAGCTGGTTGGGCTGCAGATGGAAAAATGATCGGACTGACTCAACCTCGTCGTGTGGCAGCAACGACGGTTTGACGACTATTATTAGTTTAATAAATTAAAGTTAATATTATGATTTTAAACCGCAGTTAGCTGCGCGAGTAGCTGAAGAAAGAGGAGGACTATTAGGTGACGAAGTCGGATACAATATTCGATTTGATGAGAGATTCAATCCTAAACGAACAAAAATCAAAGTACTTTCAGCATTTTTAAAAAGTAGGTACAGTAGTTTTACAATTTAAAATTTTTGCAGTTTTTGACGGAAGCAATTTTAATTCGGGAGATGATGAGCGATCCTCTTTTGCGGCAATATTCGGTTCTTATTTTGGACGAAGTTCACGAACGAAGCGTTCATTCTGATATTCTTCTGGGACTACTTAAGAAAATACTGAAAAAACGACCCGACCTTCATTTAATCGTAGCTTCAGCTACATTAGACGCAGAAACGTTGCGAGATTTTTTAAATTTGAACGAAACAGATTTTCTAAAAAACGATACGGCAACCATAATAAGCATTACGGGCAAGTATCTGCACCGTAGTAAATTAAATAATTAATTTTAATTTACATCTTGAATTCACGCAGGAAGGACGTATCCGATAGAAGTTCATTATTTAGCCGAACCTGCTGCGAATTACGTCAATGCAACCGTGGATACTGTGATTAAAATTCACGAAACTGAGCCTGCGGGAGATGTTTTAGCGTTTTTAACTGGTCAAGATGAAGTAGACACCGCAGTACAACTGCTAATGTAATAATAATAAAATAATCGAACGGTAATTGATTTATTATTTAAAAATTTATTTATGTTGCAGAGACTACGCGCGTGGTTTAATGAAACAAGAGAAGAATCCTTTTCTCAAACTGCTAATAGTTCCAATGTACAGTTCACTGCCAGCGTCTGTTCAAATGAAAGCGTTTCGTACCGTGCCGCCCACTGTCAGAAAAGTAGTTGTGGCAACTAACATTGCAGAAGCGTCTATCACGATAAAAAGAATATCTTACGGTACGTAATTGTTATTGGAATACTAGTAGAATCTAAATTCGCTTTGTGATATCGTAATTAAACGATCACAAATAATTATTTACAGTGATTGACTGTGGATTTGTAAAGCAGCGTTTTTTTAATTCTAAAACCGGAACAGGTAACACAATGCCGTCATTACTGGCGCACTCGGTTTTATTACGGAGTAATTTTTAGTAATAACTTAATTTTTATTAGATTCTTTGGTCATCGTTCCGGTCTCTCAGGCGTCTGCCGAACAGCGAGCGGGTAGAGGTGGCAGAGAGAGATCGGCTAAGGCATATCGATTGTACACGGGTAAAATTTTAAGAAAATTTTTGTTGTTATTGTAAAATAATTGTTTATATTAATATGTACAGAGAAAGCGTTCGAAGAATTATCGCCGCATCCAATTCCCGAGATTCAACGAACGAGTCTCGCATTTGTTATTCTTCAATTGAAATCTCTCGGGATTGATAATATTTTAAGGTTTTCGTTTCCAGCAGTGAGTTTTTGTTTTTGTGTCTATGATTTCTAATAAAGACACTCCGATAATGACTAAAATTATTTTTCAGGCACCGCCTGCTCAGAATGTGATAAGTGCATTGGAAGTGCTTTACGCTCTAGAGGGTAATTAGTAGTCGTTAGGAAAGAAAAATGAGCAATATTCATAGCTTGATGCTTTTATTTTATTTTAGCGTTAGATAAAGACGGCAAATTAACGCAACCTTTAGGAGAAGTGATGGCCGAGTTTCCATTGAACCCGATGTTTTCTAAGATGTTAATCGCTTCGGGTACTTGATGATTTTTTTTTCTTCTTTACGAGATTTTAGTTTATGTATTTATATTGTTTTCATTGCAGAACAATTCGGTTGTTCGGAAGAAGCGCTAGCCGTTGCATCAATGTTGCAAGTTCAGTGCGTATTTCTTAATCCGACCGCTAATGCAGTTGAGTTTGAGTTACTGATACATAAAATTGAACGGATTATACTGAGCCACGCGATTATTTTCAGAGGAAAGCTCATCGATTATTTTCTGTCGCTGAAGGAGATATGATAACCCTCCTCAACGTATTTACAACATTTGTAGAGGTATTGTACTTTATTTAGACGCGCGTAATTATTTAGTTTGAGTACGCGTTAATTGTAAGAAATTAATGCAATTGCCCTCTAGTCCGGAATGAACAAAAAATGGTGCGAGCAAAATCACTTCCATTACAAAGGATTATTAAGAGCGGTCGAAATTCACGAACAACTAAGAAAATTAATGAAAAAATTCAACGTGAAAATGATTTCGTCTAACGGTAACAAAATATAAACAATATACACACACTTTTTCATTAACCAAAAAATATAAAATTAGGCGACGTCGTTGCTGTTTGTCGATGCATCGCCGCCGCATTCTTCGCTAACGCCGCATACTTTCACCACTCCGGAGTTTATAAAACAATTCGCGGTGATTACCCTCTTCATATTCATCCATCGTCGTGCTTATACACCGAACAACCGCCTTCGTGGTTCGTAAAAAAGAAAATAAAAACTTTTATTCCAACCCTTTTGAACCCAATCTAAATTAATCTTTATTTGGTAGGGTAGTGTTCGGTGAAGTGTTGCATACTACGCAGGAATTCATGAGAGACATCACAGTGGTTGAACCTCATTGGCTGTACGAACTCGCGCCTCATTATTACCAATTTGGAACAGTAAGCAATGAATAATTCATTATTTATACTTTTAAGAAAAAAAGAAAAAAGAAAATAATAACCCTTTGGTTTTTTTCTTATTTTTTTCCCTCTTTATTCTTTATCAGGATAGAGAAGTCGGCAAGCTGTAATAAAATAAAATTAAGATTTTTTAAATTCCAAAATGAGAAAAAAAATTATTAAAGAATAAATTTAGAAGTGGGGTTAAAGATAGAGGGAATTCGTCGGAAACCAGTTTGCTCCCGGGACGGTTTTAGACGCGATGGGGTGAATAACTCTTATTTCTTCACGCTTAATACCCCTCTTCGACTTCATGACTGAATGAGGTTACACCCTTGTCTACGAAAGACCTAAAAAAAAGCGCCACAAAAAAAACAAGGCCCCCTCTGATGACCCCTACATACGTGCGAGGTGGGGGGGCAAGTGGCTAAATAAAAAATTCATGGTGGGAAAAACGCCTCTCCCTTAGTGGCCTTGACATAACACTCCTCGAATTGTGCTTAACCTGGTGGTAAACTTAATCTGAAAAAAAAATTAGATAAAAAAAGTTCTCGTTTCGAAGTGGGGATAGGGGGAAATGGTTGAACGAGAAAACAACATTTATAGTTTTTTATTTTTGTTTTTAATGTTGCTGCGATGCAATTTTCGAATTAAAAAACGCGTTTTTTCGTTGATTGCAAATTTGCAATAGGGAAATATGTTTTTTAAAATTTAATGAAAAAAGTTGGGTATTGCGTGTTAAAAAATCGTAAAGTTGCTCGGCGTTAGTTTTTCGTTAGTTTAGTGTCATAATCGTTAAAGTTTACAACACGCGAATTTTTTTTCGTAACCCCTTTCGTCTGTCTGCAACGGTGTCGTCTGGAAACTGACGCTATTGTAAATCTTTCGGGCCAACTTTCCAGAACGTTGACCGCTGGGCTCAGAGACCTAAGGTGGGCCTTGGATACTTATCACAAAGGACTGGACGAAGCGTGATGAATTTAGCCTTTTCTAATTCTGATTGCGATAAGAAAAAAAATTTGGCTGTAAAATAAGAATTTACGCTCGGGTTATAAATTGCGATGGAGTCGTTTTTCTCGCGCGTATTTTCCGACGTCAAAGATATCTAACGTTTTATCGATTTACGGAACTTGTTCGTAAATGAAAAAGTATCGTAGTAAAATTCTAAGAAAGGGTTTGCAATATTCGCGTTAACAAGGACAGCCCAGTACACTGCCCCGTTCACGCTCAAGGACGTCATCGTCTGCTTATTACGCAGCTACCGACGCAAGTTTTTGGTTACGTCATTTTCTCGAAACGTCGGACGAAAGGGAGATTTAAAATTATTCTATTTTACCGTACGTAAATAAGGCCGTGGAAATTCTAAATAAAAGTGAAACTTATTTTTAAATTACTGTGTCGCTTGTTAAAAAGTGCGTACGTTGACGTTTGGTTCCACCTCGATAAATGGAGGACACATTTACATGAATAATTAAATCTAGGTTGTTGAGGAGAAATAATTGTTATTTAAAATTCACCCTCAAACAAAAAATAAATTGGTCATGCGTGGAGATGCAATCTCGAGTGAGCACGTGCTTCGTTGCTGACAATTTGTTTTCGTGGGTCTTGACAGCCTCCGAGTAGAGTCAGCCACTGCCCTATTTGAATGTCAAGGATAATCTGATAGAGGTAGCTAGTGGGAGTTCGTCGAATCGTTATCCTCTCTCGGTTCCCAAATGAAAACAATAACAAGATCTTGTCGAAAACACAACCGGAACAAACCGGTGAATCTAACTCGACTCGACATAACAACGCATCCCTTTCCTCATTTGAATTCAATTGTAAATAAGTACAACTGTATTATAAAATTACGCAATCTAATCTGAATAAAAAATATTAATTTATCTTAATGGAATTTTCCGAATGCAGCTACACTTAGAAGTTAGAAATACGTAAATCAATGAATTAACCTCTACTGGAATGTCGTTACCGACATTTTCTCTTCTTTTTTTTTTTTGGCTACCCACAGGAAAAAAAAATCTCCCCCAGTCCTAACCTAGTATACAAGGAGGTCAGTAATTTTTTCTTCTTAAGTGTTTTTTGCTTCTCCTTTTCCTCTCGGAGGTATTACAAAAAATGGTGCGGCGTCTGCATAAAAACTTTCGCATCTTTTCCTGAGAGGAAATTGAAGTTGAGGCACGCAGATCTTTTTAGTCAGATAGGCTGATGTTTATCACCACGTAGAAAAAGGCGTAGCTAATTAAGAGGGAGGAGACGCGAGATGATCTTGCGATTGCGTCGTGATGAGTTATTGGAAATTTGTTTGCGCGCTAACGCTGACGTTCTAACGAGAGGTTAGTGATCTAGACTGGCGGAAACCGGAGAAGACTCAGTTAGTTTCGAGCGGCCTATTAAGACTATTACGCGAACAACGCTTGTTTTTAATAAAAATTCCATTAATTATCTTTCTTCAAAAATTTGCAAAGAGTTGAAAACGCGTCGCTCCTCCCCCATTACAGGAAAAGAAATGTACGCGGTGTCTGTGGTTGGCTGACGATGCATTTTAAGAGAAAGTTGTGGCAGGCCTACTGGCGACGAGGGTGCTCCCAAGGTTAGCAGGAATGAGGCTGGCGGCTCGCGCCGGTAACTCGCTTTCTCCCTCCTCCTCCTCCTCCACCTTCTTCGCCTCCTCCTCCCGCTTACGTGCGACGTCATGACTACCATTGGGGTCAGTGGCAGGCGGGATCGTTTACATTCTTCCCTGGACGTGATTGCCATAAGCAAACGCAACCCCTCGCGCTCTATAAAAGCGCCCCCGGTGGGACGCACGCTCAGACCCTCCCCTTTTGATCCGCGTGACAATGACTGTTCGTTCGTTCCTCACCGTTTTACTTTTACCGGCGATTGCCGTGGCTCGTCCCGGGAATGACCGACCCTGGGCGGTCACTACGTCGGGCACGCTCCGTGGGATCGAAGTATCCACGCAACTCGGCCCAATTCATCAATTTTTGGGCGTTCGATACGCTCAAGCACCGGTCAAACAACTACGATTTCGCCCTTCACTGTCGCTACTGGACGACGAAGCCGATAAAGAAGTGGACGCGGGAAATTTCGGAGCATCTTGCATGCAACCCGAACATGCGGCCGCGCTTATGTATCCGCAAATCAACAGAAACGAATCGCAACATCCGATAAGCGAAGATTGTCTATTTCTCAACGTTTACTCACCGCCCCGAAGCGTGCGAAATTCTATTTTGCAACGTCGACTACCAATCATCGTCTGGCTGCCGGGTGAAGGCTACAGTTACGCGAGCGCCAGACAGTTTGACGGATCCAGAATCGCTCTTCACGGAAAGGTGATCGTAATAACGGTCAATTACCGAGTATCTGCTTTCGGTTTTCTCAGCGTCGAAACTGACGATGCACCGGGTAACGCTGGTCTATGGGATCAAGTACTCGCTCTAAAATGGATCCGCAAAAATGCCCACGCGTTCGGAGGCGATCCCACTCGAGTCACATTGGTCGGAAGATTTACCGGCGCCATGAGTGTCACCGCACTCCTCGCTTCACCTTTATCCGTGGACGAAGGTTCTCCACTCTTCCATCGAGCAATTATACAGAGCGGCGTTGCGGGCGAAACTTGGACTTTCGACAGACATCCTGCAACGGGAGCTCGAAAACTTGCGAAACAACTCGGTTGTTCCGAAACATCAACCGCGACTGACATCATCGATTGTCTAAGAAGCGTGGACGCCGTCGAACTAAATAAAGCCTCCGCCTTTCTTCATTCTTGGCGTCTCGTCCTCCATAAAGATAGCCTACCACTCGAACCTTTACCCGCCATCAGCTCGGGAAAACACCTGCCCGTTCCGGTGATCGTAGGTCACACCAACGACGAGGGCTCCTTATGCCTGCTCACTCATCGCGTCCTCAACACCACGCACTTAGCGCGACTCATGGACGATACCTTGGACAGAGAAGAATTCACCACGTTGGCGAGAGCCTTTTTGTACGAATATATGGGCGATGAAGGGTCGCGATTAGCCGAAGCAGCGACGCGAGAATACGAATCTGTTTCTGGAACGTGGCGCGACCGATACGTCAAATTATGCGGCGATGGATATGTTGGACATAAGACGAGGACGCTCGCTCGAAAACTGTCCATACACGGATCTCGCGTTTATCTATACGAATACGCCCATCGTCCAATTCAGTCGATTCATCCAGATTTCGTCAGTGGAGCGCACGGAGATGATATTTTGTTCGTCTTTGGACTCGTACACGAGAGTAACGAAGCGAGTGAAGCGGAAAAACGATTGAGCGATGTCATGATGACCGCTTGGACAAATTTCGTCACTAATGGGTAAATTGATTGAAAATTTGAAATTTGAAATTTTTTTTTTATGTAGGATCGAAATCTAAATTTTAAAATCAATTACAGGAATCCGAATCCAATGCTGGACACGAAAGAAAGTTGGCCGTCGTTTTCTATCGATACGAAGCAATATTGGGAATTTTCCACGTCGAGCGAAAACAAAGTGAAGTCACTCAAAAGTGACGCAGTCGATTCGTTTTGGGACTCGATTTCAAACGATGTTTAAAGTTTAAACTATGTACATTATTTTATTAATCAGTCATCTGCAAGAAGACGTAAAAGTTTATGTACAAATAATTGCAGTATTTTAAAAATCGGTACAAAAAGTTGATATCAATGCAAATTTGTAAATAGATAAAATCGATCGATTATCAGCTGCTGCCAATCGGTGCTAAAATTGTAAATACATTTTCTTTAATTTTTTTATGTTAATTCTTTAGACTTAGAGCGTGTAAATAAAAATTATACTTAAAACACAAATCGCATTCGATTACAAATCTTATTCTCAAGACACGAATAAAAACACACTACAAAACAAAGACAACAAAGAAAAATTTAAAATTCAATTCGCAACCGCGAGGTGTCACTCCGTAAATGAGATTCAACGAGTGAGCCAGCGTTTGCCCTATTCCGCGGTCAACGACGGCACTTCCACTCATCTCAAGGCTACCGACTTAATTTCCACGTTCCCCCGTCGTAACCCTCTCTCCATCGCTTAAAAAAATATTTCTGCTAAAAAATTTATAAAGACCAAAAAGGTGCACAAACGAGACTTAAAACCAAACTCTTCTCGAAAAATAATTTTTACATTTTTCCCGAAAGATTTAATTAAACACGAATCCGTTTCCCTGAACTTGGAGAAACAAAAAGCGAGAGCAGATAACCGAATAACTGCTTGGAGATGATAAATCAAGTCGATTGACCTACAGCCTGAGGGGAAAAAACGTTGAAAAAAAAAATTTCGCCGAATTTGGTCGAAACTTTCGAGTGGACAAAGAAGTTTTTCAATTCGTCATTTCGAAAAAACGTCGATTTGCATTTGAAATTACAAATTAATATCCCATCTCAAGGTGATGGTGGAATGTTCACCCTCAGTTACGAGAATGTTTTGTGTTTCGCGTGGCAGATGCACGATTAACCTTGTGTGTCTGTTTAGTACACGAAGAGGTTAAGAACTTTTGAATTCATTCAGCCTCCACTCATTTGGCAATAGACCAGAGCGAGCTCACTTAAAAACCAAGGTTCCTCGAATTTGCATATCTCAATGCCAACTCAAATTCTTGTCACACGCACAAACTCGGTAATATTATCTATTTTGGAACTTTACCGTCATTTTGGTAATTCTAGAAAGCAAATTCACGAAACGAAAATAAAAATTTTATGTGTGTACTGTACAATAAACACGGGAGAAAAATAACTTTTCGCGCAAAATATTAAAGCAAAATTTCATTTCCACTTAATCGTGCGTCATAAGAATCACGTAAACATTATTCCATCGACATCAATACAACCATTAATTTTGTTACTGTAATAAATTACGGGAATCAAAGTGTATACATACGTCATTCGCTCGTGCGTCTTTTGCTTAGAAAAGGATAAAGTTGCTTTGCAGCGAAGCGACGAGTGTTGATTGTAGGAGGAGCTTTGATCGCTTTGTGTTTGCCAACTCATTCGTTACACCTTTAAAATCGGTCGGGTTTTCCTTCATTGACAATTTTATTTGCCATTTAACCTACTGCGCTATTTTTAGTCCCAACTGACAATGTCACCCGTTGCACGTGCACATTGGGGTCAACTTCGCAAAGGCGAAGGTTGCGAATGATTGAGGTCGCGCGTTTGAGGACAAAGTGGAAAGTAGAAAAAGTGCGAAGAGTGAAAGTTGGCCACGAAATAAAACTGGAAATGAAATTAGGGCACGCAGTGTAACGACGTTGCTGGGAGGAGGAGGGGAGAGGGGGAAAAAGGGCTTCCCTTTCCTGGAACCGCACCCGAGTTCCACGAATCGTTCGGTCGTTTTCAGGAAGAGAGTCCGAAGGGAAAAACCTTGGCTTGCGCAATCGTTTTTAAAAAAGTTGAATCGAGAGTCCGAAAATATAAACAGGAGTTTAAAAAAGATGCGAGGAAAGTAATTTTAAGAATTAAAAAAAGGGTGAGGTTACGATTCGACGTGAAAAAAATAAAAATGTGGAATAAATAGTTGAAAATAGAAAGATTTCGATGATAATTTCGCGCTGTTGAGGGTAAATTTTTAAGTGAGTTGTGGTTTCGCACTCGGAATTATTAAGATCGGCCCTGAGAGTTTACAAACAAAATCGTAAAATTTTAATAGAATTGTAAATTCGAATGCAAATTTAACGTGACGAGTCAATTAAACATTAATAAGAAAACTTACCCACTTTCTTCTTCTTCCACGTGGAAGTCGTTAAGAGAAATCTTGACAGAAACACGTACGATTTGAATTAAAACTGCACGACGCTCGCTGCGTGATAAAACATTAAACCATTCATGTGAATCCAAATTTAACGTCACTTTGGCGCCTATTACACAATTTTTCGCTACATTCGACCAATTGCGTGTCACCATGAATGAATATTCAAGGACAGTCAATTTGTCAAATCGTAAGTCAAAAAATACACGTTGAAAATATTATGTAATATTTTGCAAATAAATAGAATTTAATGACGGGTTAAAAAAAAACTCGCCTAGATTTATTTTACTTTAATAAAACGCGTCCACATTTTCAATTACCCTAGAACTTGTATTACTGCCAAGGCTGCTAATCATTAAGTGGAAAGTAAATCGGTGGTAATGAAACAGGTCAGAAGAGTACGCGATAAGCGAATGAGGTTGACGACAGAGCAAAACAAAACGAATCGAGTAAAAAGTTAGTAATAAATAAATAAATCCCAGTAGCCTAGAAAGGTTGGGTTTAATTTGTTCGCGTCCTATTTAAGATGCACCTACGGGGGAATATCAAAGTTTGTTCTCTCGAAGAATTACGGTGAGTTTTTTTTAATTTAAGGTGGTGTTGAATGTGTAAAGTGCAATTGAAGATTAAATTAAATTTTTGGTTAATTAATTTATTTTCAATGTACTTAGTATAGTAATTTTATTTGAAAAACATCGTTTTTTCTTGGACAAAATTTTTAGATTCTCCAGG
The DNA here is from genome assembly GCA_034696085.1 of Stigmatogaster subterranea. NCBI lineage: Eukaryota > Metazoa > Arthropoda > Chilopoda > Geophilomorpha > Himantariidae > Stigmatogaster > Stigmatogaster subterranea. The sequence goes on from JAQIWS010000058.1 coordinate 31,678, forward strand.
TTGTAGACAAAACCAAATCGAAAAAGGAATTGTTGATAGTGGAACTTAAAACCCAGTATTTTGTCAACATTTAGCACAAAAATTTGAAGTGTAAAAGTTTATAAAAATAAAAATGTACACATTAAACTGAATGTTTTTGAAAAAATCCGTTATTAGGAAAAATTTCGCTCTAACGGGTTTCGGTTAAGACGAAAACCTCGTTAGTACGAAGAAATCAGTTTACATTTGCTTGTTCGTATTAACGAGTTCGGACTGTACTCTGAATTTAATTTAGATTTTTGTTTAAAAAATAAATTGTTTTGTCTCCGAGGTAATTGCAATGCGAATACGTAATTAAAGCCTCGAGCAAAGAATAAACGATTCGTCGCTTTTGACGCGAGCCACCAGAGGCCGTTAATTTGCGGAACAAAATTTGGTGGAGTTGCACGGAGTGTTATTGTCATTTCATTTCTATTTACTGGTGTAATAACATTTTAAATTATTATCTACGTTGTTTGCCGAATGGTGAGGATTTATAATGATTGATAATGATTAATTTACGTAGTTGATGCCCTCAAATTAAAACTGTAGCGTAATTAAATTTAAACAGGTATATTAATCGTAAATTTGCGTCCTCATCCGTTAATTTTCCGTTTCGATTTCATTATCGTGGCCCTAAAACCAAAATTTATTTCAGTTTTCAATTTCTGAAAATTAGAGCCCAAGAGAGAAAAATTTGACTTTTGCTGCCGCACAGTGGCAACACGGAGAATTCCTCAAATCAAAAATAGGTGGCGCTAAAAGCTAGACTCGGTTCAAGCTGGCTGGTGAAATAGCCATTGCCTACGATAGGCCTATTTAAGTTTCGATATGCATTCAGTGCATAGTGCGAGGTACTTTCGAGGACGACTAAAGAGCGTTAATGATTTCATCGGACGAATTCAAAGCTCCACTTTGAATTCGCGACGAAGTTTAGCAACACGCTCTGGTTTAAAAGAAACAGCGCGAAGGTGCGACTAAAAACTTTCTCAAATAATGTTGCTAGTGGCGGTTTACCTGTTTACATGTTTTGTTGCAGATGGGAAACTGTTGTGGGTTTAGAAATCCACGCGCAAATTTCGAGTAAATCTAAATTATTTTCCGATTCGGGGACGTCTTTCTATGGCTCGGTGAACACCCAGGTGTCTTATTTCGACGCTTCGTTGCCGGGGACTTTACCCGTGAGTGAGTTTATTTGTCAGGAAATTTTTTTTTATATCACTTTGTATTTTAAAAAAATAATGTATTTTCGATATTCAATTCAGGTTCTCAACAGAAAATGCGTCGAAGCTGCGGTTTTAACCGCAGTAGCTTTAAACTGTCGAGTTAATAAAATATCTACGTTTGACAGAAAACATTATTTTTACGCCGATTTACCCGTAAGTATTTGTTACGCGGTATTTTTAACATTGTATTCATCGCTAATGTTTTATTTTGTTAGACTGGTTATCAAATAACTCAGCAGACAAACCCCATCGCTCGCGACGGAATTTGTAATTTCGTTGTGTTTAATTCTCCGACTCCGTACAGAAGTGCATCCCGGATTCTGCAATTGCAACTGGAACAAGACAGTGGAAAAAGTTTGCACGATGATATCGAAAATCGTAGTTTAATCGACCTAAATCGTGCAGGTATGCAGTAACGAATTTGCGTAGTTAGAGATTTTTCTATCTAATATTTTCTCCTTTTCATTCGTAGGTATAGCTTTAATGGAAATAGTATTCGATTGTGATTTAAAAAATGGAGAAGAAGCAGCCGCGTTAGTCGAAGAATTGCGAATGATAATGATGTTTTTAGGAACCTGCGATGGTAAAATGGAAGGTAAATTAAGCACACCGTTTTTCGTTTCGAAAATGTAAAGTAATTTTTAAATGTTTAAATGCAGAGGGATCGTTGCGCGTGGATGCTAACGTGTCAATTAATAAACTGGGTGAAGCGAAAGGTGTTAGAACTGAAATAAAAAATATTGGAAGTCTCAAAGCCATCGCTCATGCTATTGGTGATAAAATTTGAAACGGTAAATTTTTGTTACATTGATTTTGTAAACGTTGGTTTCAGATTTCGAAATTCAGCGACAAATTCAAAGAAGAGAAAATGGTGAAACGATTGCCAACGAAACGAGAATGTTTGACAACAAGCTGAGAGAAACGGTTTCAATGCGTGATAAAGAAGTGCAACAAGATTATCGTTTTATGCCCGAACCGAATTTACCTCCTCTAATACTCGAAGGAATTGGTGAAAATTTACCGGGAGCTGTAAGCATTGCTCGCTTGTCAGCAAACATGCCCGAGTTACCTCAACAAATGAGAGAACGACTTACGCAAAAATATGGATTTAATTTAACAACGGCTCAAATATTGCTGGTAAGTAGGAAATCAACATTGCGTATGAAAAGTCCTTGTATAATAAGAAAACGTTAACTTTCAGAGAGAAGATGGTTTGTTAAAATATTTTGAAGATTTAATTTCGACTGGATCAAACAGAAAACCAAAGCATGTTATAAATTTGCTACTTCAAGATTTATACGCTTTGTTAAATAAACACAATCTCACGCTGGTAACTTGGTAAGCTTAACATTGAATTATATTTTCAGTTCAATTCTGTACATCGAAGTAATCGGATAAATTTTTACACTTATTGTAGTAATATAACTGCAGCTTCATTGGGAGAATTACTTGATTTGTATATAAATGACGTCATCACTGATAAAATTAAATTCGAAGTAAGATATAAATGCTGTCAATTTCGAAAAAAAAAATCGTTTCTCTTATCTGGACCTTTTTTTCAGGTTTTATCTTTGATGATGTTGGGTGATCTCCGAACCCCCACTGAAGTAAGATAACCCGCAGTATATACAATTCTGTACAATTTGGCTTACGGTTCGTTTGTTTAGATTGTGGATGCGAATAATTGGAGGAAAATCAGTGACGAAATCCAATTAAAAGCTGTCTGCGAGGAAGTTCTTAAAAACAATCAAAAATTAGTTAAAGAGTACCAATCTGGTAAAACCAAAGTTCTCAACACGCTTCAAGGAATCGTTCGAAAACAGACAAATAATAAAGCAAATATGTCAACAACAGCGCAAATATTGAAAGAATTGATGTCGAAAACTTAGAATAAAATTTCAACCATCTTTTATTCACAATCAATCAATCATTTTATTATACAAGTTAGTTACTTAACACGAAGAAAAGATTACATGCAGATCAATCGTCGGTATAATCGCACTCTTCGATTAGATTATCCAACTTTTGTTTCAATAAACGAAACGCAGGACGAAGTTCGGAACTCTGACGAAAAATTAAATCCTCAGCATTAAATAAATATTAATTCAAGTAAGTCGACGAGTTATACCTTTTCCCAGCACGAACGCATAATAATGTAGACTTCACGCGGACAAGCCCGAGGACGTTCAAGTCTCTGGCCGCGTTGCACTTGCTCCACTACTTGAGCGTTGGTGGCTCTGCCGTAAGGCATTTTACCGCAGGTAAATATCTCCCACATTAAAACACCTGCAATTAAAATCAATTGAATAATTTATTGTAATTAAGAAATGTAGAATTTTTTACCATATGCCCAAACATCCGATTTACTGCTAAATCGAGTATAGCCTAGAACTTCGGGTGGCGCCCATTTTATTGGAAATTTAGTTCCACCTGAACTCGTGTACTCGTCGTCTAAAACGCATCTAAAAAAAAAAACGGGGAAAGTAATTTAATATCTACAATATTGGTGTTAAATGTTTATTTACCTTGCCAAACCAAAATCGGCAACTTTTACGACATTATCACTGCTTACGAGGCAATTTCTGGCAGCAAGATCACGATGAATATAATTGTGTTGTTCTAAATACGCCATTCCACTGCACACTTGCAGAGCCATGTCTAACAAAATTGCTGGTTTTTGTAAAAATCTAGCTTCGTATCTCCTCAGATAATTGAGTAGAGATCCTAGAAATAAAATCCGAGTCAGTGTTTGAAATAAAGCCCGAGAGTATGGTAGTACCATGTTTCATGTATTCGGTTACTATAAAAATAGGACGGTGAGTACTGCACACTCCGTATAATTGGACTAAATTAGGATGCTGTAGTTTACTATCGTAAGAAAAAAAAATTAAATTTAAATCGTCGTAACACGTTTTAAGTTAATTGTAAAATGAACCCACGTCATCACTTTAGCTTCGTCGATAAAATCATCTTCAGACATCGTCCCATCTTTCATAATTTTCACCGCTACGTCGATACTACCTCTCCACTTTCCTCGCCGAACAACCTGAAAATATTGTTGTATTAATTCTGGTCAAATTTTTGTAGTTGGTCGTAGGTTATATCGACAACGACGCTCACCGAACCAATCCTTCGATGCAGTTAAATATAAAAATTACATTGAAATTTAAATATTTGAAGCACAAATGCGTTACCGACTTACCCCAAACTGGCCACTGCCCAATTCTTCTAATAAAGTTAATTCCGAAGGATCAATTTCCCATTTGTCTATTACGAAATCGTTAAAAAATTTACAAGATTTAGGCAAATTAAAATTTTATTCCGTGGGAATTACCGTGGCTGAGTCCCGCCGTAGTTGGAGCCATCCTCGCATTGTTGAGTGGTAATTTGAGTCTAGTAACGAGTCCTGCACTATTGAATTTGTGATACAGGATAAGTTCATCGATAGTAGAGAATGCGTGTTTAGCGGACAAGTAGTATTTATTTTTGCTGTTCGTTTTGATAAGATAATGTTTCACTTGATGATGCGGGCTATACATAATACCATTTGATGGTGGAATTAAAATTTGTACGCAAGAATGTAATAAGAAAAATAAAACTTACTATCGTGTAAAGATGGAGAGCGTATACATATTTTTACTACTGGAATTACGCACCACAAAACATCCTTCCTTTCCCTCATCTTTGAGCAACATTTCACACCTCTGCCTAGTCATGTCCGCTACGTACCATCTACATGTATTAATTACTGTTTTAATTATTTCTTCATCAATCTGTTAAATTACTGTAGTTTTACTCATATCGGTGAAGCCCGAGTGAAGATTTTTCCTCAATGTAATTGCCAGGAACGTAACCAATTTCGCTGTAAAATTGTCCAATAAAAGAAAGTCCGATTAGTGTTTACTCCAATTGTTTGGGAAGAAAAAAAATTACCCTTTTTTATTTTTAACTTGCCACCAGTTTTCCTTGGAATCATCGACAACTTCATATTCTTCACCCTAAGAAATGCGAGCAGTTATTTGAAGAATAATTACGGGTCATACAATAACTTACTTTGACTAAATCTAAATCGCCTTCTTCGATCGCTTCGAAGGAATACAATGAGACGACAATCTTCGCGGGCTTCGAGTACAACTAAAACTTTTTAGTTGATATTCGTATTTACAAACTAAGTAACTTACCTCGTCATTATGGGCACAGTTATTGAATTCACTTGTAGGCAGGTCGTTATCAGCTATTTATTAAAAAAAATAGATTATAAATCAGTGATAAAATAGATGATGAATGTTCGCTACCTGATGAATTGTTCGTATTTGAAGGAACTACGTGACACGCGTGAGACGCGAGATTATTATTAGGAGTTGATTTCCAGGTTTTTTCACAACCAACCGAGTTTTTGAAGAAACCGCAACACGTCCATCGCCTACCGCTTAAAACTCCAGGATGGAAATCGTCGATTAAAGTTTTGTTGTCTTGACACACTAAAAATCAAAACAACTTAAGTAATACCGAAAAATGTACTAAATACGTATTAACTTACGACGCCTGAGTAAAGTGACCCACTCTTGACGTTCTTCCGAGGAATTTGCCATTATGTACAATATATGATCACTATATACAATCTATATAAAACCACAAACCAATATTAATAATTTCTCTCTTCCCAGATACGACCTTGATACCTGAAACGCGTGTTTTTTCTCCAAAGCGTGATCGATGACATTTTCGATAGCGGTGACAACTTTCAAGTTAACTCGACCTTTTTCTTTTCCTTTTTTCTGCTCGTGAAATTTATCTTAATTATAATCTGGTATCGATCCAGTTAACGAATTAACTCACCTGAGAACAGGTGCCGTCGTAATAAACCAATGAATCGACAGTGAGCACAAACCACCGAGTTTTGTAATTGACTGGACTAAGAGGCCTCTTGTTTTGAGATCGTTTCACCATCAAGGATTCTTTAAGGATGTCCTCTGCATCCTCCTCTGCCATCGTCATGCACCTCATTAAAATTTACTTTTATCACTTTATGCTTTCTTCCAATTCAGGCAGGTATGCTAAGCAATTCATTAGCGATTAATTTCGGTTATCATCTCAGCGATTAGTTGGCCAGCGAAGCAATTAGATTATTAGTTACGGTCTTAACTAATTAGCGATTGATTACGAAATAAATTGTATTACTTAGGAATAGAAGAATTTATCCTATGACAAACGCATGCAAGAATTTAGTAAACAACAGGTGTCGAGTCAGGAAAGAACAACAACAACAAAAAAAATCAGGCCGGAAGTTACGCAAGTGGTCGTCAAAAAGTTCGACAGATGCGAGGAATTGATTTTAAGATTTTATTGATCTTTATTTTACGTTACATGACGTCGGGGGAATTTGGTTGTGATAATAACTGTACTGATAGCAAACGTTAAAATTTACAATAAACATGCGCGAGATTATTGTTATCAACTACGGTTGTTCATAAGGTACGTAACGTTTTTGACAAATATATTTTGTCGTTGGAATATTTGATCATTATTTTAATTTGTTTGTCACGTTAGGTTATTTATGCACTAGTCAATACAACGGAGTAACTAGAAAAAATTAGAGTTGATTTTTTTTGTAATTGCAAATGCAACACAGGTGTTCCCTAACTCCGTACCTAACAAATATGGCGACTCGTACGCGGGCGTTAGTGGTTAGTGGCTTGCTTTAGTGCTGCGGGTATTTTGATATTTTTGCTAGGTTTTCACTCAGGAATGAAGGTAAATGAACGCGAGTTATTTTATCAACTATAAGAATCACTGAATTTTGCTTTGTGGTTAAAAGGTAACCATGTCGGAATCGCAGCAAGTGAGTTCTTTGCCGTTGCCTCCGATGCAGTACGTTAGTTTGTATACCGATGAAAGTGTTCGCCGAGGGAGAGTGCCTAGACCTCCACCTCCGATCCACGATACATATTCCATGTTTGGAGTAACTTTCCACACCGATGATTTGATTATTAGACCTCTCGAATCTCAAGGAATCAAACGCTTGTATCCGCAAAATTTCGATCACAAACGTGAACTGAAAAAGCTCAATCACTCGATTTTGGTGAATTTTCTGGACCTCTTAGACATTTTGATCAAATCTCCAGACACGACAAAACGTGAAGAAAAAATCGAAGATTTAAATTTGTTGTTTATTCACATCCACCATTTGATAAACGAATATCGGCCGCACCAAGCTCGTGAAACATTGCGCGTGATGATGGAAGTGCAGAAACGACAAAGATTAGAAACCGCGGAACGTTTTCAAAAACATTTTGACAAAGTGATGGAAATATTAAAAGAAGCGCTCGCTACGCTTCCCGAAAACTTGGATGTCGAAAAGCAATATTTGGTTCCTGTCGACGACATGAGTTGTCTAGATTCGGATCCCAGTAAAGATGCTAAAGAAAGTTGTAGTGGACTCGACAAATTAATGTGCGATATTGTCGATGCGTTGTAATTATTGCTAAAGTAAAAAATAATTTTTACTCTTAAAAATTGTTTGCAATTGAACGTTTTTATTTCTCTACGAAATAAAAATATCACAAAACAAAAACAACCTTATTCCAGTTGAACAATAAAAATTGAAATAAATACGGTAATTAAAAATATTAGAATTAACGAACATTTACCGTACAAGCACCCCAAAGATTTAATCCGATTTGGAAGACCTGTTCCAATCATTTACATACCTGGAATGTTTGCACGAACGAATACGTCGATTTAAAAGTTTTTGTACGCATTGCGCGATATAATTTTTGTGTGCGCGTACGTCGTGAGGTGATTTATACCGTGCGGATTACAGTTTGCATTATATATAAACGGTAATGCAATCTCGTCGTACGAGATGTGATCTGCTCTATGTGAAATTAGGTAGTTTTTTCTTTGGTCTCGTCAGGAATTAATTGACGCATTGGAACGAGACTTAGAAGCAGAATATGTCGTTGGTACGCTTTGCTAGATCGGAATAAAGTGTCAGTGCCGTGAAAACGGTCGAGTACTCCCAGCATTCCGAAATTTTGGTTGAATCTATAAACGGACGAATGCGGAAATTAAAATTTAAAAACAAATTAGTTGCGTAACTATTTACTTAAGATGGTGAAAATCATGTGCTTCGGGTGACGGAAAGAACGGAAAATGGTAACCGCTATGCGCGTTTAAAGTTGACAGAAGAGCGATCGAAAACCACAACCAAATAGTCGCTACGTGCGAACCCATGATCACGGGCCCGAGTAATGGAGGAATTAAATTGGACAGAATATGCTCGACCGGGTGGCAATAAATGGCGGTAACAGCAATCGGGGACACCCACTCGTGATGTTTCTTGTGGATGTGTTTATAAACAGCTGGATGATGCAGCAACCTAGTTTTAAAAGCATTATTAAAATTTTTGTCGTTTAATTATTTTCCAGCGACGATTACCTATGCGAGTAATAGAAACCAACTTCTTCCGCCAAAATAAATACGACCAATTCCAACAACACCCATTGGAAAGTAGGCAACTGTGGGCCGTAGCTAAAGCCACGGTACTTTAGCACGTGAAGCGCCAAAATCGTGGCAGGGATGCTCACTACCACTTGATTGAAAAGCACGTGAACAACCACTTGTAATAATCTTTTGCTTTCGAGCTGTAATTTAATATCATTGAACGAAACTGAAAACTGAATTATTAAGAGGAAAATGTAAATAACGCACTGGTTCATTTTTTCCAGGTTGCATTTTATATTTCATCAGAGCAGCTGGTTGCCCGGTTAAATCCATAATTGTGAAAATCATTCCAAATCCCCAGTAAACGGTAATTCCCACGACACTAGTACCTAAATGCATTATTCTAATTATCCGGGCTTTTTGTTCGCTTAATCGGGCAATTTTACCAACTACGAAAATGTAAAATTGATCGCCGCTACATCCATCGTATACTTTTTGCCACTGTCGTTGCCAAAAGTCTCCCGATGCACCCCAAAATCTTTGCATGTGCCTGAAATATTCGAATTGACAATGTCACAAGTGCGGTGACCAAAAAATAAAATGTACCGACCATGTAATCGAATTACACGCGGCCGCAAATATTATGACAGCCGTTCCCAGCACGAATAACGCACTTCGCAACGATGACCATATCTGAGATTTTCCAGTAGATAAAGCCGGTAGCTCGTTTTCTTTCTTATCCGTGATTTCTTCACCGCACATCATCTTAAATTTCTTAATTCGATCTGCCAAAAAAGCAAAATTTTAAACGTAATGAAACTTATTTAAGTGCAAGCGACAAGCGATAAAAATACCATATATTGTATGTGCAAGCTTATTCCTTTATATATAAAATACAATTACAAGAATATTCGCACGCAATCAAACGCAATTCGCTGATGCGCAATGTACATTTGAAAAAGAAAAATTATTTTTCGATAGGTGCACCTTAAACTAAATTTTAAGCGCTAAACGTGGCTAAACTGCAAAGCTACTCGCCTTCGTTATCGCAGAAAACTAAATAAACCGCAAGATATAAATCAGCTGATCATTCGCTGTCGCAAAGTAAATCTTGATTGAAATGTTGTTATTGCGATACCTGCTGTTTATACGCGGTGATATAGATAAAATTTGTTCACGTGACCAACCCCGTGACGCGAAACAGTTGCAATCTGTTTATGTTGCGTCATGACTAGCTAGGTAAACAGTCACCATCATGTGTCGCGACCGTAGCGACGGCTAGTGAGAGTAACGAAAAACAGTCAAAACTAAAAAGACGCTTGCATAGGATTACGCATGTTTTTCTATCATCCTGAAAATGGCTGACTTCGATGCGATTTACGAAGAAGAAGATGAAGAGGAACGAGTTATAGACGATACGCTCATCTCGGTCGTTCCCGAACCCGTGGTCATTCGCGGTGCGGGGAATATGACAGTGTAATGTTGGATCGAGTAGATGCAAAAATATTGAAAATAACATTTTTTATGTTGTTGCATCGACGAACCTTACGTCAAAATATAATATTGCACGAGTCACTGACAGATTTATTTTCTCGCAGATTTGGGTTAAGCAACAGATTCGATCAAGAATTTCCCTCGGCGATGTCAGCCAAGGTACGTAACAAAAACTATAATTAAATTCTGCCTCGACTTGGTAATTAAAGTCCCAGTACTGCAGGTGGCTCCTGAAGAATACAAGGCCACAATACTTCGAATAAACAGTGTTTTAAGGAAAACACTTCCCGTGAATGTTAAGTGGCTTTTCTGCGGCTGCATGTGCTGTTGTTGTACCCTCGGTTGCTCTTTGTGGCCAGTCATTTGCTTAAGTAAAAGGGTAAGGAAAAATATCGCTTTATCATCGCATTAACAACAAAGTGATTGAACTGTATTTTGTAGACTAGACATTCGATTGAAAAAGTACTCGAATGGGAAAACAGCCATCTCTATCACAAAGTAAATTAAATTTTCGCTGAGTATTCGCTGTATTTACAACCGTGCATTTCCTCTTTTAGTTAGGTTTACATTGGAGATTGGCCAAACAAAGATGTGATTCAAGTAGCATGATGGAATATGTAAGTATGACCGGAAGATTATATAAAGATAAAGACCCAGGATATTAATTTTTTTTAATTAGGTCCTGTTAATTGAATTTATTCCCAAAATTCCTATTCATCGACCAGATTAACAACAGGAAACTTAAAGGTGAAATTGTAGCCCGCAGCATCGGAGACCTTGCGCTACCATTATCAAAGAATTCTATTTTTGTAGATTACTAAAAAACAAAACACACACACACAAAGTTCTGGTTTTTACGCGAGCAGTTTATTGTTTTGGAGAGAAATTCCTCAGGTTATATGTCTTGATCGTAACGTGCATGAACTGATTTTATTTTTCCACTTAAACGTTAATACGGTAGTGAAGTTTTTTAGTGATGGAAAAAGGACTTTACTGTATACCTTCAAACACTGATCTAATCTTGATGCGCTAGTCCGAACTTAAGTACGAGATATTCTTCGCACGAAACTGAAACGCTACTTACTTAATACGACACGAATTTTCAAAAAAGTGACAACACGTTGTGTACTGTGACTGATTTATTAATTTTGAGAAGTAGACTTTGCGTTGTAGTCAAATCCAGTGTTAGATAAATTTTTATTTTTCGCTAGAATCAAAATGTTAAATGTTACGTAGGTATATCGTGTAGTATATTTAACTCGAGGCGCAGTAAAAGTTTAAGTACGAAATACGGAATAGCTATTTCGGTGGTATCGTAGTGTATAAAACATTAAAAAAAAATTACAACTTTTTAGAAAAATAGCCACCAATTTTGTTTTTCGTTGTAAAAGGATTGATCCGTGGAGCATAGTGATCTGATAACTTTTGCAGCAATTTGCTCATTTTTTTGTAGAAAAAAAAAATTTTAATGTGTATTTTTTTTTTAATATTTTTATTTTTATTTAACGTATGTATATCTAATTAATAATTTCAATTTTATTTTGTATCCATATTATATAATATAATTGTAACTATTATTTACGCTTTAATGAACAGCTGATTTTTTCCATGGAATGTTAATGACTAACCATTTTCGTGTACAATAAAGGAATGGAGATGTAATGTAAAATGAGGAGTAGGAATGAGAAATTTAGTTTGTAATGTTGTCAGTTGCTAGTGTATCAATTGCCTTACTCTAAATGATAAAAAAAAATGCCTATTTCCTTTGTGACGATAAGTTCGCTGGTTTGGGAGTTGGACGAGTTATATTTTTGTACAATACTGTCATTTGCCATTGCCTTTAAATTATTCATACAAATTGTAGTTAGATAAAACATAATTGAAGAATTGACCTTTACGTAGATATTTTCGCTGTTGATAACCAAATTAGATTTAAAATTGATTAAATATTGACTCCAACGCGGAGTTGTAAATAAAATGATTTCTCTACATACGTGTATTGATATGATAACAAAATTTTACTTTATTTACGTTTAATTTTTAATGACTAACTCAATAAATATTTTCTGCCGAATATTTGCATTTTCCTTTCAAACGCAGCTGATTTCACCGGTGTGTTGAGTTCGTAGAATGGATTCATCGTTATCTATTGAAAATACAATTTGAAATAAATTATTATTACGCAATTTTTCAAGGATTATTTCATTTTCTTTTTACTTTTATGAATGCGTCGTACGCTTCGCTGAAAAATAATCTTATTCCGTCTTCGTTCTTTACATCGTGAAGCATTACAAACCTCATACGTAAACAAGAGTTAAAGAAATCAACAATTTAACATCTCTTATTTAATATATCATTGAATTGACCCAAAGGATATGACCAGCAGTTACGAAGGCAGACACGAACCACTCGTTAAATTTGTCCACTGTTTTCAAGTACATTGACGTCGTATTCCACATTTGTTCGTCGATCAGATCCAGCGACGCGTGGGCGATAAATTGGTTCAAATGTCGATGGTCATCCTTCTGAAATTTTTTTACAGATATTTATTTTTTTACTATTACTGACTGCGTTTGTTTAATCTTAATATTCACCAACCTTCGCATCTGATTTAGACGAAGTTATTTCGATTTCAAATAAAGGATTGTCATAGTGACCAACTATGACAAAATAGTAATTTCCCGCCATTCTACTAGAAATGACAAATAAGTGTTCGGTGAATGTAATATTAAGCGTAACCTCACAAAAAAAAAATAGGCGCAGCTGCTGAAGTCACTTTCAAAACAAATCGGAGAAGGAGGCTCTTCCGTGGAAGAGCGTGACCTCTGGTGGAAGATTTTTGCACTCGAATATTTAAACAAAATTCCATTCTTTGATGTTGAGGGACGAGTGTTTAAATTTAGTTACTTCAAACAGTTAATTGCGTCGTTAAGAGAATTAATTTTTATAGGTTTGGTAGACTTTTGGTTAAAATTTGTTTACGAAACGAACGTCTTGGAGAGACATCTGCACTGGTGACATAGTATTTTGACCTGGAAAGAAGTGGCATTACTCGGTTAAAACTAACTTTAAAGTAAATGAAATTTACGAAGTTTTTATTAGTCAAGAACTAATTACGGTAACTGACGTATTACCTACTACTGTAATCGTGTTAAAACGAGTTAACTAAGATTGAAAGTCTTACTAAGCTTAATATTTCCGACAGGCTTACCACACAAGGCCCGAACGAGGCTTCCTTCTCTACTAATTGAATTTCACACGTAAGGTGCCAATTGAGTTTAGCGTGAAATTTTGATTAAACAATTTTGTTAGTAATGCTAACGATAGCGGGTTCAGCTTTAGGTTTTACATGGCGTTTGGCGGAGGACATTCCAATCGCGGCGCTAAAAATGGTTCGGCCACTTGGATGTCAACGAGTGGGAATCAATGGAATTTAAGCAATCAAAATAGAAGAGAAGTTGAGAATGATGAATGGAATCAAACTGGGCAGAATATTTCAAACAATTTGGTAGTTGATAGTTATATTAATAATTTAGTAACAGCTTCGTATTTGTATAATGTTTGTTATAATTTATAGGAATGGCAGTCTCAAAAAGCAACTCCAGCGAACACCAACAAAAACAAAAGGAAAAGTAACGCCAATAAAAATACGAGTCGAGTTGTACCGACCGAAGATATTGCGGATAGCTGTGAATTAGTGGAGGAAAATCCCGCGACGAATTTTCCAAGGACGAAATTCACCGCGAGTGCAGTTTCGATGCAGAATGGACTCAATGGTGCTCGACAAAAAGTTCACACGTTCCAGGAAGAGGTACTATAAATACAGTAATAAGATTTTAAAATGATATTTTACGTATGGTATTTATTATTTGTTAGTCTACCGGAGAAGGAGATAGGAACGAAACTGCCCGTTCTCAGAAAAGAACGTGGAGAGATGAGCCAAACACCACCATAAAAAATATTAGTAAAAATGTAGAATCTGCTGGAAATGATCAAGTTAATGACATTATTAGTCAATTGGTAAAGTGGTTAAATGTATGAAAATTTAATTTTGTATTTTGAATGTAACCATAATTATTTTTAGCCAAATGCCAACCAAATTATCGAACGACTAAAACAAATTCGTGACTATATGAAACAGGTCGCATGCATGATTGACACTCTTCACAAGTCTGGCGACCACGTAAGATTTTTTGAATAATGCTTAGATTTTATTTAAAAGTAATGAGATTCGAATGTATATGTATTTTTTCAGCGTGTCGTTGAGCGCATGAACAAACTTCAAAAAGTATACAGTGATTTACAGTGCAGTGAAAAACAGTTAATAGATTTGTTGAATCAAATATCGGTTAGTATTTTTTTCGTCATTAATTCGCTTGATTTAATACTTATCTGACTAACTTCGTTTCAAGACGTAGTGTTTTAATATGAAATGCGGCTAACAAAAATTAACATTTGTTTTGTAGAGAAATAAAAATTTGAGGCAAATTATTAAATTCTCCAAATTGATGAATGATTTAGAAAGTCAAGAGAGTGAATGCCTTAATGTATTGCACCACTTTGTGGTAAGCGTTGTCTCGTAGTACAGTAGTTGATAGTATAGTTGTTGCATTAATGATTTTTTTTGGGACAAGATATTTCATATTTTAATTATTCTTCAGGAAATGCGTAGCGATCAGGATCGTCCTTCGGCTGAGGAAAAGTCAGAATCGAGTTCAGTTAATTCGGACGATGATGAAGATTTTGACAGCAGTCAACCGTACAACCCGCCACAATTGTTGAAATCGGTGGTAAGATTATTATTTCCCTCGATTACCCTGTGCAATGCTAATAGACATAATCTCGCAATTGCAGATTGAAAACGGGTCTAAAGGATTAGATTCAATTCAGTTGGCGAAACGAAACGAATTATTAAAGAAAGTGGCCGAGTCTCAAGAAAAGGTTTATTAAAAATATTTTATTGTTTGATTGATTAATATTTATCTTTGGAATTTAACATTGACATTATGTATTAGCTGAAAGCTCTGCAAGATCAACAAGCTACTCTGCTTGCTCTGCAACGCAAGGCTGAAAATCACTTGGCTCAAGCCAAATCTTTAAGTAATCAGAGCATTAACGTTCAACCCGAAGCGACTACACCCGTTGAAATAGAAGCGACTGCATCACGCGTTTTGCAAGATGATCTAGAAGGTCTTCAAGATCGACTGAACGCATTAAAAGATCTTTATGATAACAGACAACGGGTAAGCTGAATGATTACAATTCAGATTTTTATATACCACAAATGAAACTTTATATAGGCGGAATCTATGTCTCGGTCTGTTGATACTGATGATCGATCGGAGGAACCAGAAGTGCTCACAGAAATGCAACGGCAAGAATTGCAAAATAAATTACAAGACTTGCAGGAGAAGAAAAATTACATGGATAGTTTGTTGCAAGAATTGAAATCTCTGCCTGCTATGCGGGCACACGATATGAACAATAGTGGTACGTAATAAGTAATTTTACTAAAGTGGAATTTTTGTGTAATTGCTCCTTTATTTTATTCAGAAAATTTTTCTGAGAAAATTAAAGATGGAACTAGCGCGAGTTGCATTGCCAAACAAACTTTAGACGACGCGCAGGAAATACTGACATCGCTGGACTTAAATGAAAAGTTGGGGTTAGTAGATAAATTTAAAAAATTCTGAATTCCGAATTAAGAGATTAAAAATTTTCTTTAGCAATCTAAAGGATATGAAGCAACGTCTGCGATATTTGCAAGGTTTAGTAGCTCATTATCCAGCGGATCCAGCTGACGCGGATGAATTTCTCGAAAATGGAAGTAGTTCTTACAATCAGAACCACGCTCTCGCGAGAACATCTAGCGCGGAACAAATTAGGTTAGGTCGATATTGATAAATTCCGTGAATTTATAGTAATTGTTTTCATTTCAGTACAAGCAGAAAACAAAATGAGAAAAAAATTATAAAACCGCAAAAACGGGATAATCTGAACCGTAACGATATGAACTGTGACGTAATCGGCAACATTGAAAAAGAGGAGAGTGATGATAATTCGGTACTCGTTGTTACTATGGATGAAGACGAAACTCAACGACAACTTCTCCGATTACAAAAAGCCAAGGATAAACTCTGCCGTTTGCAAGATTTACTCACTTCAGTGAATGACGCTCATCATGCCAGCGATGGAAAACCTGATATTGTTCAACAGTTACTTGAAAACCTGGACAAAGTAGAGGATCGAGGGCTGGGTTCTCAGGGAGCATCGAGCGAACAATTCGTAGAGAATGCTGTGGACGAAAATTTACACAGAGAAAGGAAAAGGTGAGATCGCCAAAGAAATTGTAAAAGGAAATCGCGAATACATTTTTTTAATGATCATTTCAGAAGAAGCGGTTTTATCGCTCTTCAAGCTCAAGAACAGGCTCCGAATATTGATCATTTGATCGAAGAAAGTCATCGTCTTTTAGAAAATCAAGAGCAGTTTAACTTGAACCAAAAGCATACAAACAATATACACGTAACTACGTCAACTACAAATCGGAGTTACGAACAACCGCGATTAGTTGCTGGCAAGTCGGAGACAAAAGTACCTCCAGTTAAGCACAACGCGACAAAATTGTCTGCTCGATTGAAACACGCTAATCAGAATTCGGTTCACAAAGTGGGCGATAAACGCATTACCTTGGATGCGGAATCCAGTAATGGCGAATTAATGACTTCGAACCACGAAATTTGGTCAGAAGTAAGACAAAGATTTATTTTACGAGAAGAATTACGACAAAAGAAACGTGAGCTGGAAGAATTGATGAAAAAGGATAAAGGGAAAACTAATTCACGAAATCAGGACAATATGAGCGATAACGTTTCTTATTCCAATAAATCGGAAGCACTCGGACTGAGTTATGTGGGAACTGAAGGAACTACCGTCGCTACGTGGGGTGGATCGACACAAGGCAACTTAGATGAAGATCAGGAAGAACAAAATGAAAGCCAAGAGGAACTCGAGAATGAAATCGAAGAGGAAATTGAAGAAGAATTTCCAGCTGAAGATCGCGCGACTGCTGCAAATGCAGCATCGGGTCGAAATGATAATAGATTCACTCAACCTAAAGGAACTCGTACCGACGCCGCAGATTTGAATGCCAGCGGAGATAAACCAACGGGCGCTAAAGTGACTATTGCGCCGAGACCGAAAACGGAAATCAACGGTAAAAAAATTTTTTTCTCAAATGATAACGGAATAATAAAAATAAATCTTTTCAAAATCGAACAGACAGGAAAAAGAGTTGGGAAAAAGTTCCGTTGACTCGTGACACGGTTCATAATTGGAATAACCACTCCAATTTAAGACAAACTGAGCGGCAGGTTCGAATATTACTTAGTAACATTAAGGGCATTTGATTAAAAAGGTATTTTTTTTTAAAAGAATGTTCCAGAATCCGACGAATCATTTCAGCCACCAGTGGGAACGAGACCAGAATTAGCGCACGCTCTATGGCAACAGCAAGCGCTGCAGTTTATGCAACAATTGGAGCAAACGAATATTCATCATCACTCAATATTGCGAGACCAAAGTTACCTCGCCAACTTATTGCAACAAATGAATACTTCTGCCGGTTCTCCGCAGTCAGAATCGTTTCAGGTTCAGTTTCCAGAAATGATTCAACACCTGACTCACCAATTGCAACACCAACAACAACTAGCGAATTTACACCAATGTCATCACCTTCTGTACTTGCAGCAAATGGAAATTCAACAGTTACAACGTCAGCTGCAACAAGTGAATGATTTTTATCATTGTTTCTTCTTTTTTATTTGACACTGACATAAAAATATTTTGCAGATATTGAACGTGGACTTGTGTTCGCAAAATGTAGCATCGGACGAAGCGACAACGCACTGCGCCAATACAAATGCAGAACAAACTGAATTTCATTCTTTAGTACATCCGCCTTGGTTTTCTAGCAACCACATCGTTCCAATGACTTCCGCTCAGATGACTAACGCAATTTCAACTTCTGGAACTAATTTATTTCCCGCTAATTTTCTCAATCCCGATCAACTGAGTCCTGGTTCGCAAACCCTGAACAATCAAGTGGCACCAGGAATCCGCACCAACAATTATTGGGATAATTTTCGGAGCTACTCTCGTCAGAATTTACTATCCGCGGCATCGGGCAATAAAAGCGGCAGTGGAAACGTGATGTTGAATCCTCGTGCTGCTGCTTTGATGCAGAATCGTCATTTACTCGCAACGCAGCCCGGAGTGCCAGAGGCTGCAGCGTTTAGACAAGGCGAGTCAACGAGTTTACAAGAACATGTCATGGTAGACTCAACTGCTTTTCAACGAATGAGGTGAAATGTGGTAAATAAAAAGGGAAATGAGGAGGAAAGTAAGACCACGAAAATTTGACAGGTCCACGGCAGGAGTCCCAAAATTGGATTTGGAGAGGCTCGCGACGAAATCCAAACCTAAGAAAGACAAAGTGAACCAAAATAATCATCAAACAACTGGTACAGCCTTCGCGTTTGTATTTTCAACTCCAAATTGTCAGTTTCGTTTATGTTTTAGATGTGAAGAGCTCGCAGCGAACTCAGGTAGCCGGGGCGAGTGTACGCGAAAATGACGCAGCAAACGTAGCAGCAAAGATCGGAATCAACGGGTGCAACGCGAATGAAACGGGCGCTTCTTCGACTAGCGCAGTTTCATTTGATTCGTTCGTTAGGGAAGGAATGGCTGCGTATTTCGCTAATAATCCTGAACAGCGATGCCCTAATAGGTAAAATATATATTTTTTTTAATATTTTGTATTAAACATGTAATTAGTGATTTTTAAACCTTTCGAAAAAATCTTACGTTTTTTAAAATTTAGTTTTAGTGGGTCAGATGACATGAATGAGAAAAGTTTGTTCGATTCGCTGTGGACGTCAATATATGGTGAAGTTGCTGTTTTGCTCTCGCGAAATGAGAATCGACCCCACTTTCTTATTCAAATGTTCAAGGAATTGCAAAAACTCAACTCCGATTACCTTAGACAACATGCACTCAGTTTGCTTACTGAATTAATTTCTCGACTAAATTTAGAAAGTGACGCAAATTTTCCTAAAATGCATTCGCGAAATCGACGACAGGTAACAAAATACAGATAATTAATACGCGAGTATAAATTTCTCACAATGATGCCCAACTGTGTTCCGAGTAGTTTGATCAAGTATGGAGTGAACCCACAAATACTACCTCGGAATTACAAGCGAATGAAAGCGTTGCTACATCGGACGAGGATGAATTTCGAGTACGTATTAATATTTTGCACATTTTTATTTTATATTGATGCGCGGATCTTAATCCTAGACAAACTTGTTTAAGATGAGTAAATCAGCTGTGAAAGAATCGTCGTCGGCTTCCAAATCGCAGTGTCACGGTATTCACGGGCAACATTTCGACTATGCTGAACAGGCAGAAAGTGGTGCTACAGTTTCTTCTCCGTCCACATCCGCTGAACAACCACTGACGAGTAGCGTAGTTGAAACATTGGCTCAAGTCAACAAAGTACGTACTAAATATGAATAAGTGGTCGGTATTTACTGTAGTTAACTCGTAGGTTAAAGAGGTGAATCAACAAAAGCAAAAGTCATTTCCTATGAGTACATCTCACTCCAGTCCACTGCCTTCAACGATGTGTCAGTCTTTATCCGAAGATGCAATTAGTTCTGCTCAGGACGGCGCCAGCGAAATGTCTTCGTCCGAGTTACCTGTAAGTTATACGTTTTGAGTACCATTCGGCGTACAATTTAAAAAACAAGCTTTGTATTTACAATTTTATTTTAAAGTATTCCGAATTGAATTCGAAGCAGTTAGATGACCAGATTCAGTCGATTATGTTGGAAGTGATTCCATTTCTGAAGGCTCATTTGGATGACATCTGTTCGCCTCGATTATTGCTTAGTCTTCAACAACTAATCATTTTCTTAGTCACTCAACGTGACGAAGCGATGGAATTGACGCAGTTGTTCCGCAAACGTCTGACGAGCGCGTTGCAAGTGACGTTGGCGAAATACACTGGAAAGAGGTCAGATTAATTTTATTTAATTTCGAGAAAAGTTTGACAAATTGCGTTTACAGGTTGAGAGACTGCGGAGAAGCTCTTCTAGTTGATACGTCGGAAGTTTTATTTGGTGAACTCGCGTTCGTTCATTTGGTTCAAAATGTGGACAGTGTCAACAACGCTCGTGGTAAAATGAGATCGTTTCAAACTTTTTCGGAGGTGAGAATAAAATTATTGATACGTTGTTTGCGTGTAATTTGATCCGGTAAATTCTTTTATCAGACTCTCTCCAGTTTGGGTAATGACAACGAGGGAAGTCCCAGGAAAGAGGACTCGTTTACTAGTGGGGTCAGAAAAACCCCTACAAGTACTGTTGGTGCTGACGTAGAGGCAACTGACGCTGACGAATGTTTGGTTGCAAAGATGGAGGAAGATGAGTTAGGACAGGTAAGAATTTTCAAAATAAAAGGTTTGCCGTAATAATAAACGATTGGTCACAAATTCAGTCCCGCGATGATGCTATGGCCGCGAAATGTGACATATTCGACAATGAAAATGGAAGTAGGCCTCCGAGTATCAACTCGTTCAAAGAAGGCAATACACACAACGAACACGACAGGTCAGAAAAATAAATACTTTAATTAAAAAAATAAATTATTGACTATATAAATTATTACAGTTCGTATCGCGCTAGAGAATACTCTCCGATAGAATCTGTATCACCTACTGGTGCCAATGCTGTTGTTGTTGGCGCGGATGCGTCAAGTTTGAGACAAGAACAAGACTCGGGTCAACAACAGGTATTAAAGAGATATCTTTGGAAAAAATTGAACGTAATGTCTAAAAACTGCGTACCGCAGATCTCGATGGGAGAAATCGATAACGAAGCGGACGAAGGATTGGCCGATAACTTGGATTTGGCAGAAGCTGATCAACCCCAAAATTTATTAGACCGCTCGGCGCATCCCGTGTCAGAAAACGAATATGAACATTCGCCTCATCTGAATGAACAAGCGTCGGGTGTCGAAGCTACCGAAGATGACCAATTACACGCTGAAACAGGCGGAATTCACGATTGCGCTCATAACGAAGCAGTGAGTTGACAAAATTAGTTTCGCGCTAATTATCAATGTGGTGTTAAATCTACCTAGATCTTGGGAGCTGAAGGTGGTTTTGAACAGGGCTTAGACGAAGTTCCAATAAAACTTTTGCCATTGATTCAACGTGAGATAAGCGCACGCCGTTCTGAAGAAGAATCGCTTAATAATTTAGTGGATGAAATTTTAAATGATTCGGTGGAGGCAGAACTGGCAGAAAATTTCTCTCTTCGTCAACCAGGTAAGATGAATTAACTATGGCTTAGCACAGATATTAATTAAATGTAAATTTTCAGATTCACAATGAAGTGATTCGTCGGTGCCTTTGAAATTTATTTTTTTCACTACATAAACAGTAGGAGTGTTAATTACAGGTTTGTTTAGTGGAATAGACACGATCAAACTGTCTCATTCTTTTTTTTTTCTCCCAAATTAAGTTTGATAATTTTATTTCTTTAACATTTGTAAAATTAACGTTGATTTTCTATTAACAACACGTTTCAAAATTTAACAAAAAAAAAAAGTTGCACTGAAATTATTTAAATGTGACATTTTTTGTTCTCTATAATTTTCTAAAAGTGGTTTTAAATTTATTCAAATGATCGATGGACTGTTATTTGCATAAATATTATAACTAATAAGTTCTCGTAATTTTTTCTTGATTTTACATCACTCGCGTATGTACATAAGTTATCGACGGGGGGAAAAAACATCAAACGATGCGTGGGACGGAGATTGTCCAAACCAATATTTTCACAATTCAGTCATTGCCTCTAAATATACATATATACAATCAAACGTCTTTAGCATCCGTTCTCCACAATTCCCAAACATTATTGACAGAAATTAAAAAACAGCTTAAAATCGAATCGCAACGTGCGCGAAGACATTATTCTGCGGCTGCATGCTCTTGCGTAACTGCTGCCAACTCCGTGAGAAATTCTTCTAGAACTACCGCGCACAACGCTGCGTTCTTCGTCTTGAGGGATTCCAATTTACCATGCGGCGCGTCGGGAAAGGGCCGGTTAATATATCTTATAACATAGTAACTTAATTGTAGCGTTATCCATTCGATTAATACGGTAACCAATGTTATTTACCTGTATCCTGTACCATCCGGGATTCCCTCCAGCGTAACTCCTTTGAGTAAAAAGCGATCAGCCGGTCGTCGAAATAAAATATCTGTTAAAGTTCGTCGTCGATTTTCCACTAACGAAAGATGTATTCAAAGTTATTGGGGTAAAATTTGATTCTATTATTATTACCTTTGCGATTGTCTGGACTGCTGTTTCTTCTACTTCTTGACATTGGTATAACGGTAGGATCTGCTTCGATCTTCAATCGGCTTTCCCTCGCGTACAGGAATTTTTGTGCCCGCGATAGCAAATCGGGAAAATTATCCACTGTACTCGAAAAAGTATCCAATCTTTGCTTGAGCGACCCCAGAACCTACGGCGTAATAAATTGTTAATAAACAAACATTTTGTGCTGTAAAGTCATTTTTACCTGGAGTAATGGACGTACTGACGGCTGGAAGACCAATGAATGGTTGAGCAGAAACGATCTGAGCAGAGGATGCGGGTAACAGGCGAGCCGAGCAATAATTCCCGTGAGCTGCAAGTTGATGTACAAGCTGTTTTGCATCATGTTTTCCAACTTAGTGAACAACATATTTAAAAATTGGCCTAAAATATATCGAAATAAAATGGTAAAAATGTAAAATGTGCATTTAAAATCTAAATACCAATGTCAGGATTTCCGAAAGAATCTTGTACGGGGTGCGCAGTAACTGGAGCGTTTGATTTGTCTGTTGTTTCGATCTGACTCGAATTGTTTTGCGTGGTTTCGTCTTTATCATCCGATATTACATCATTGTCTAAAGAGGAAGTGCTGCTTAAGGAGTTGCCGTCAATGTCTTGCGATTTACTATTAGTCTACACGAGGAATTTTTTAGCGTAAGTAACTGATTTGCTACAACCTATACAAAATTTCTTTCCCTTTACCATAAGCGATGAATGTGACCTATTGCATTGTTGCGTCATTAGTTGGTCAATCGTCGACTCCATTTGTTGAAAAGCTTCTTCGAGATTCCTCTCGAGTGGTGGTGTCGCGCATCGGTTAATTAAATTCCAAAAAATTTCGTCATTGTCGTTTTCAGAAATGTCTTCGTTAGACGGCAGGCAGCTAACATCGTTGGCTAAATTTCCGAGTGTGACATTTGCGGGTGAGAAGTTATTGGTTGATTTTGTACATAATTCTACGGATTTGTGATCTGACTCAGAGTGGCTAAAATCATCCGAGAATTTTCGTATCCGAAAACCGAATTCCGTGGACGAATCATTGGTGTTATATAATATATGCACGTTAGTCTCACCGTGCACGTTCACTTGCGTGTCTCTCGATTTAACTCCTTGAACTTTTTCTCCATCGTATTTACCGACCCAATCTTGACACGCTATGTTACAGTTAGCAATATTTTTTCTAGCTTCCGCCAAGTATTCGTAAAAATTCGACCGACAATTTTGCGTGTTCGGTGTTACGAGAGATCCTACTTCCGTCAATCCAAAACCGCTCCGCCGATGGTTAGCCAAACCAGTGGGAACACTTTCCGACGAAGATATCGAGGAACGAGGTTCTGAGTCAGTTTCAATTTGACAGCAGGCAGGAATCAATGAAAGGAACTTCTCGGCCGTTTTGCATCGCAAATCTAATTCGTGGATACGAGATCGTTGACTTAACATCACGTGAGTGCAGGGAATAAGATACCTATCCGTAAAATAAGACAAGTGTAATTAATGCCGGAGATGTTCCTGCGCGTACAAATCTTTACCTGAAGACGAGTTGCAACATGATATCTTCGCAGTTTAAATCGATTAACGTTCGAAATATTGCTAAAGTGACTAAACATAACTGGAAAATTAAACATTTAAAATTCAACCGTTAAAGTATTTGATTTAATTTTTACGAGTGACGTACTCGAGATTGATTCCCAATTCTAGTAATGAGTGAATCTATGATGTAAGAGCCCTCGTACGATTCGGTAAAAATGAATTTGATAAACGACTGAAGTAAAGCTGGTTCGGTAATCCTTCGGATAAATAAATCGAGGTACGCCGTCGCTGCGATGTTCTCTTCAACCGTAGTCTGTAAATAGAAAGAATAAAGACTCGAGACCGTCACTTTTCCACCCAGACAGGGACGAAACGCAGCCGGAAACCTACCGCTGTATTCGAACCAATGCAGCGTGCAAAAATTAAACGAGGAATTGTCACGAAATTTAATTAATTTTGAAACTGAAATTCAATTATTGAATCATCCGTTAATTTGTTTAAATTTCCCATCCGAAAATTTCGATGACAAAAAATAAAACATGGTGCCGATTTAATATAAAACGCGAAAGTGGCGCACGCAACTCAGTTATTACTTTTGCTTTCTTTTGCAATTTCCGTTCTTATATTATATTCAAATATTAAGCAAAAATATAATTTACCTGGTGTAAAGCGGGACCCAAAACAGGAACTAAAAAGCCTTGATATAAATATTCCAACAACTGTTCTTGAACTAACGGATACGAAACCTAAAGCAATGCTTTATTTGTAAGATATTCTTCTTAAAGTGGTATAATTTAATACCTGAATTATAGCATTGCAAAACTCAAAGGAGTTCATGAAGAGAGCCAACTCTGGAAAGTCATTTACATCCTCCATGGTGAATCGATGCCAATCTTCAGTTTCTATAATTAGTTTACGTGGCAGCAATGAGTATAAACCGTTCAATCCTGTGGCTAATATCTAAAATGAATAAAAAAAATCTGAATAAGATACTGTTACTAATGAATATAGTATAAATGCAAATTTTTGACTAAGAAATCGCAATGATATTGAACAAAGCCAAAAGTCAATAGTTCGTGAATCCTTCAGTCTGGTTTATGGACCACCGGCATAATCCAAACTTTAACCCATTTGTGAGTCATTCAATCACTATGTTTTCGGCAACAAATAGTCATTAACCTTTTTTGTGCTCGCGTTGTTGGAAGTCGAAAAAGAATTTTTTTTGGGGTGAAGAATGGGGGGAAAAAATCAGTAAAAAGGTAAAAATCAAACTTACGGGGCAAAAATTTGAGTGTTCAGCGATGTAGAGACCAATGCTGTCATTTTTTCGCGTTAGTGACATACATAAAAGTAAAGCATCTCTCGCTTGCTGACCAATTGCACCTTCGCGGTGCAAAAACGGTATCAGCAAAGTAAATATTAGAAATCTGAAATGGTTCCAAATTACAGCAACATTAGTATTTAATCGTAGTTCCGTAGTTTAGGGTTAACAATAATTCGATGTAAGTTTTGTACAAGGTTAATTTAACGTTAAAACGAATCAAGGTGCAATAATTACCTCGATGGTCCCGATTGAGAACTCACGCTGAAAAAAAAATCGAGCAGAGTCGCGTTTTGTGACAAGGACACGCACAATTGGTTAAGCAGGATAACCAGACGTTTTTCTACTTCGACGGGAGCACACTCGCTGCACGTACTCAGAAGTCGAAGCAAAGGTTGAAGAATCGGTTTGTGGACGAGAAGTTCTTGTTGCGAATGACTGATTAACGTTTCGTATAGTTTGAGTTGCTCGTACTTAAGGAGGTATATGTTTTCTCCCAACTTCACGCTCCATTCGAAGAGCTTATCCAATACGTTTTCCGTGAGCAAATGATCCAGCAGCGGTCCGATCGAGTGGTTGGAAATTTTAACATCGTGTAACAATAAAGTCACTATTTGATCGACGTGAGTCAGCACCGAGCGAATGTCATCGTTCGTTGTAGTCGACGATGCGGGTTTATTTATTACATCCCACGCTTGCTGCCAATGCATCTTAAACGACTCGTAACAGGCATTTGCGTCGAGTTCCTTCGGAGGAGATGGAGACGGATTCCTCCTCAAACTCGACCGCATTGGGCCTCCTCTGGCGAACCAGCTCATTTTACTACGTTTCTAGCATCACGCCATCATTATATCAATCTATTGACTCAATGAGGAAATTGGACAAGCTCATCGTCTTGATTCCAACCTACGGCTGCTCAGAGTCTGAAAAGAAAACACGGTTGCAATTAGAGACAATACGTCAACTGCAGCTTTGAGGGTTAATAATATACAAATTTGCAATTTAAATCTGGAAGCAATGGTAATTTTACGAAGAGCTCTTATTTTTAAACGTTAATTTAAAGTACATTATTTCTATTCGCTATAGCGAGCGTAGGTTTTTTTTCCACAAATTCCCAGTATGGTCATAGCTATACATACGGCGCTTTAAAGATCGCGGTGCAAAACTTTACGACAAAGAAGCTCAAAAATACACGAATACTTACTACTACTATTATTCAATTAACGTAGAGGTATCACTCTTATAAAATACCTTCACATCGCCCGCAAAAGCTCAACACGCACGATCTTGGGGCGTGAATTGCGATTAACCTCGAACCCAAATACCGTAAGCGACTAAAACTACGTTAATTAAAAAATTAAATTTTTTAAATTTTTTTCGCTGTCTCTACAAAACTGTCTGCGCGGGCTAATTACGCCGTAATTCGTTAAACTAACTGCAACTAAATTCTTCTTAACGTGGTAATCTTCGAATCACCTTGAACGAGAGTATACGATGGTAGAAGGTGGCATTCCCATCCTGTTGACATTTCCGTATGTCTTTGCTCTCAATCTAACGACTGAATTTGCACTTATCGAGATAATAAGGCGAATTACACTTCCCCATGGGGTCTAACGTGAGTTGATAATTGATTTAATCATGTAGAGTGCAATCAGACTGAAATGGTGCGTTTATTGACTCGGTAAATGGCCTGACAGGCACCCAACCGCACTATAAAAGGTATTTTTGATATTCACTCCGTAATTCGCTCCGATCGGAATACAGCGAGTGATCAAAATACACTCGTTAGCACGTAGGCTTTAATAAAACTGCCGATCCCTGTCCGTTGTGCCGTTGAATGCTCGCGAGAAAGCTCCGTTAACCGACTGAATGCCAAGGTGGTGAGACAACTTCCGTTCGGACGACTTTCACCTGCTTTCATTTACAACGAACAACGACAGCGAGTACATGGACAATGCATTTACCGTGAGTTACTTTACCATTTATTTAGCTGTGTAAGGTTGAAACTTGAAAAACGCTCGTTATTGATCGCTTCGCGTCCTTGGTTTAAAGACTAATGTGTTTGGATGATGTACGTTGATAATGTTTTCTTTATTTACCGCTCAATTAAGCAAATGTTGATGGACTTCGAAGGGCGCCGGTTTAGAGCGCGCTAAGATTCAAGAGCGGTTACTCATACATTGGGTTTGTTTTAAAGATTCGTACTGCGCGATTTCGAAGTTGATTCGTGATTGATATTTAAATTATTTTTATATTATTGTTTTGTTTCAGATATTAAAAGACCTCAGTTACGATGGATGAATGGATTTTGAACGATTTGCTGGAATGTTCGGTTTGTCTGGACAGATTGGACAGCACGAGTAAAGTCTTGCCGTGTCAACACACGTTTTGTAAACGATGTCTCGACGAAATAGTTTGTTCGCGGAAGGAACTCCGTTGTCCAGAATGTCGAATCCTGGTTGAAGTTAAGGTTGACGAATTACCCTGCAATATTTTACTGATTCGGATATTAGAGGGAATGAAAAATGCTCCACGAACTAAGAATCAAACGAGTCCATCTCAGGGCGATTTATCCGCTCAGAAACAAAATTCGCCAACAGCTCAACAAAATGCTGCCACACTTCCATTAAGCACGACAAAACAAATTGGTGATAACCGAACAAACACACAGAGTAAACAGGTAAAATTCTTACTCGGAGGATTTTATTGAGATGCATTTGTACTTTGCAACTAAAAATTAAAATAAAATTTCAGGTGCTCCAAAGCCAACATCCTTGCGCACGAGCCATATATTCTTTCGAAGCTAAGGATCCAGGGTTCGTTTAGTCTATTGTATTCGCTATCGTGTTGAACATTTTACTTACTTTCTACATTTTATTTTCTCTGTGCAGTGATCTTTCGTTTAAGAAAGGTGACATAATTTTGCTTCGAAAGAAAATGGATCCTAATTGGTTTCAAGGAGAATTAGACGGAAAGCATGGCTTCTTCCCGGCAAATTACGTTCAAGTGGTTACACCTCTTCCAGCGCACATCCCGCAGTGCAAAGCACTGTACGATTTTAAGATGAACGATAACGAAGAAAAAGATTGTCTTAGTTTTAGCAAGGTGAACATTTTTATTAAAGTAGACTATCTTAAGATTAATTTTTAACAATTGTTAGGGAGAAATAATCACAGTCATTCGTCGAGTTGATGAAAACTGGGCTGAAGGGAAGTTAGCTGATAGGATAGGAATATTTCCTATTTCATTTGTTGAGGTAATTTGGTTCTGTAACTAAATTTCAAATATTTATAGCGAATTGTCATAGAGATTTAATTACTTTTTTTTTCATCGTAGATGAATTCAATTGGCCGAGCACTTATGAAGCTGTCCGTAAAGTAAATTTTTTAAAGCGAAAAAAAATTAAAAATCCTTAATTCGTCATTGCGCCAATTTTCAGTTCACAACCCGGACCTTCGAGAGTAGCTCCTCCCACGCCATCGAGTGATTCAGAGACGACTCCCTTAATCACGACCGTTCCTCAGCAACCGACCAGTTCATCTACAAATACAACGCCGTCATCGACCTCATCCAGCTCGTCTTCGTCAACTACTCCATCGCCGTCTTCTCCGCCTGGAATTTCGTCCGCTCCCGTTCCTTATCCTCGATTTCAAACACCGCGATTGCAGCGCGAAAAACGACATTCGTTCACTCTGATATCGCAACCGAAACCAACGAGTGGAACGCCGCACGCGTCACACAGACACTCGATCGAAGTAATCAGCTCTCCGAGTACTGCTCACGAACCTTCATTAAGCGTTGTCGTGACGTCACCATCCAATACATATGTTCAGACATGGTCGGGATCTTGCAATACAACGAACGTAAGATTTGCTGCATCGGAGAAATCCGGGAAATTTATGGGTTTTTTTATTTTCGTATAAACAGTCGGCTAATGGTGGTCGAAGACAGAACAGAAGGGAAAATGATAACGCAACGAGCACTTCACCTTCTTCCGCTAACGAATCGTCCAGTGCTGGAGCAGCCAATCAGGCAAACGTTATCCCGAATACTCATGCCGTTGTGCCAACTTTGTAAGAATTTCGGTACTTGTTGTTTGGTAGTCGGTATTGAAACTATTTTTCATCTGTCATTCGATTAGTTACGTTGCTATGTATCAATATAAACCGCACAAAGAAGACGAATTAGAATTGAAAAAAGGGGAATTGTACACTGTGAGCGAGAAATGTCAAGATGGATGGTACAAGGGAATTTCGCTTCGAACAGGACAAAGCGGAGTGTTTCCAGGAAATTATGTCCAAGTAGCGAAGTAAGCACTATTTAGTTTTGTCGTGATAATTTTTTTCCTGACTCGTTTTGCCGCTTAAACCAACTCGCACCCCTTCACACTGTTACACTACTCACTCGCTGATAAATTGGCTCGGGTTTTCTGTTTCCCTTTCTGTGTAACCCCAGATCATCTGTCCTGCAAGCTCACTTCTGCCAGACTACCGCTTCAGTAGCAAATGTTCGTCGTTCTGGTTCGCTACCCTCCTCTCCGAACCAAGCGCAAGGACAGCGATTCAAGTCGGGTAGCCACCACTATCACTCTATACGCACTGCTGGCATGGGAATTTCCAATTCTAACGCTCATCACGCCGCTAACCAATCGGCTTCCTCCTTATCTTATAAATCTTCGCCTCAAAATTCAGTTATCGGTTACAGTAAGCACAAAACCTCGAATTCGGAAAAATCGCCGAGTTTCTTAGATTGGGCACGCAGCGTTGCATCTCTCAACCCGCCATCTAAGCCTCCAAGGCCACACTCCCCTCGGGTTCAATCCCAGTTATCTCACCGCCAAAGTGGACATCGGTAAGAACGTGTCCACAACGCATTGGGCCGTAAACGAAACATTTCAGATTTTGCAGCGAATAGAATTTAAGGAGTATTAATAAGGACTGATTTTTCAGAGTTCATAACGCGCCAGAACTGCCACCCCGATCAATTAGTCCGATGACGTCCTCCGCATCTGCAAATCTTGGTCACACTTCTCAGCCGTTGACGAGTCCTCAATCTCCTATTTCACAATCTTGGCACGGAACTAGTGGATGTAGTAATAAAAACTCTACGCCGAATACGGGAAACCAAAGTCGACAAACGCACGCTATAGTTTCTGCCTCTGTGGCAATGACTCCTACCACGAACAACGCGTCGACGTCTTCGGGGCATCACAAGAATGACAAATCAGAAAAAGTAAAATAATCGAAATAAATTATTTGGACGATATAACGGATCTAAATAATTTTGTTGAAATTTGTCCTCGTGTGTAGAAAGACAAAAAAGAAAAGGAAAAAGTGAGTTTGATGAAACGGTTAACGAGCAAAAAGAAGTCTAAATCACCACCTCCATCCGTGTACTCAATGGACAATCCAGTGTTTGTCGATTGTGTTTCAGCGGGAAATAATTCGCCACAAGCCGTTCACGTGAGGCAAGTATAATATATTTCAAACACGCACTCGTTATCGTGCAATATAAATATGACGGCGTTTTAGTAGATCCGGTTCGTGCCCCAGCGAGGTGGTATTCAGTGTTCCGAATTCGAGCACGTCTTCATCGAGTGTCAACCACAAAAAATCAAATTCACTGGATGGATCGAACAACGAAAACGCCAACGCGGCCAAACCTGCGTCTCATCCCAGTCAACCAGCACCGTTGGTGAGGGAAAGGTAAGAAATTCGGATAGATAGTAAGAAGTACCGCGAGTTTAACACAACCTTCTTCGGCAGATTCCGCTGCATTGTGCCTTATCCACCTAACAGTGAATATGAAATCGAATTGAAGATCGGTGACATAATATACGTGCACAAGAAAAGGGACGATGGATGGTATAAGGGAACTTTACAACGATCCGGAAAGACCGGGCTCTTTCCCGCCAGTTTTGTAGAAAGCTTTTAATTAATCGTTAGCGCCATAAAAAAAACAAATGGAAGGCGCGAATGCAAATTTATTGTAAATATCGCTTGTGCATATGGATCTCGATTTGCTATCAACGAGACATAAATTAGCTGATCTCACCACTTGTAATTAACAACTTCAGAAAATGTTAATTTTATCTATCAACGAGGTTTAGTCGAATGTATTATTCTTGCCATTAAGTGGTGTAAAATTTATTTCGTTATTCAGGAAATGCGGTAAGGCTCTGATGTACCATTGAAAAATAATTTTTTGCCGAGTCTGTTGTGACTGATGAAAGTGGCGTGCGTAATAATTTTTAAGAAATAATTTTTAAATTTGTGTTTAAGACTGGATAAAGGGTTGTTGAGCATGGTATTCTAATACTTAATCTACGTTTTAAGTGGTGTAGTAGACCATGAGTAAAAATTTCATTCTTATTCCTGTGGGTATATCATTCATAAGTTGCTCTCATTTTTCTTATTAGTGATCGTTCTAAAGCGGATATTTAAGGTTTTAAACATTAAAAAAAAAAAAAAAGATAGCGATAACTATCTACAGATATATATTTTAGATAGATAGAACAAAATAAATTACTTAAAAACTGTCGTGTAAGTCGATCAAACGTGTATAAACTTTGGTAGTGCGATTGGGTAGAAGGGAATTTTTATTTTATTTTTCAGTTTGTGCTCCTCCTTCGAATACCAGTGGAGTGATTTTTATTATTTTGAGAATCATTTGGCAATTGTGTTCTGTTAATCTATTATATAATAAAAAAAAACATCCGGATAAAAAGCCTGATTCATTGTCTGGAATTTATTACTCCGTACTAAATTACTGCTACTATTAGCTCATCATTAAAAATGTATATCATCCGTCCATTTATGTAAATATTTCTTTGAATACTCGTAGGCGACGAATAAGGCACCAGTTGCTGGTACCGTCCGCACTAACGTTGGGCCCAACCCATTGTACAAAGCTCCGATTCCTATGACATATCAATTACTCATAAGTACTTTTTTTTAGATCATATTACTTTTCGTAATTTTCACCTTCTTTTGTGATAATTTTCCTCATCGTTGAAATCATGCCATCCTTCGACCCCGCTATTTGAAGCCGTGACTTAACCACGTCGGCGGGAAATATTATCGTCCACAAAGCAGTGCCTCCCACTGCACCGCTAATAATTGTCCTCAGAAGGCCTTTTAAATACGAGAATTCGATATTACGCTGTAAATCATAGCGAATAAGCCGTAATATTATACCTATTTCGTCTTTAGTTTTGCCCGGTGGTCGCAGCAGTTCTCTCGAAATTTCGTAACCTCCGAAGAAGAAGAAATATCCTGGCATTTCTCGAACCAAAGTGGATGTGAAACCACGATAAAATCCTGGAATTCCTTCAGTCTTAAAAATCTGCTGCGTTAAATGCCAAGGACCGCTGAAATCGAACGAAATTTAATACCACGTAAGGGTATTTACCTTACTTACCATTTTTTAAATTTACATTTTCTTCTTTATTTCACCTTTTAAAGCGCTCATCTCGCGCATTGCTTGCAAACGACACTTTACTAATTCGGTAGGACATAACGTAAGAGCCGAAAAGAATGCCGCCAAAAATCCTGACGTCGCATTTTCTAAGGCGTTTAAATGTTCAACTTTCTCCTTTTGCATTACTATTTGTACCACTTTCTGACACACGCCGTAGGCCGCAAACAGAACAGAATTTTCGGCAACGTTGGCAACCAGAGAAGGTACGGTTCCAGCGTACAAACCCCTGAAGGAAAATAAAAAAAATGTTTTATTTCTGAAATTTTAATCAAATTGCGGTGTTCCTCGAATAATTACTTGATGCCATCTTTCACGTAAGTTTGAGTAAAACAATTGAGACCTCCTTTATATAATGCTGGGAACGATTGCATCTTTACTTTGACCGTATCTAGCGGTTGTCCCACCAAAACTGTTGCCGTACCACCTAAAATTATTAAAAAAATTACAACACGTGTTCACGATGTAACAATCTTCGAGGGTATTAAACGACTTACATACCTAATGATCCAGCAATTAAATCTATTATGACATCGCGAGTGTTACTTCTAGCAGTGGATTTAGGTGTAGTATGTGATTCTGGCTTTTCTATCATCGTGCTGTTGGCTCGTGTATTCACCTAAATGCGAAACCGGTCTTCACGCGAGTAATCCCTGCCGACATTGAATCATCTCACACGACCAATCACCGCGCTTGTGGGTCACCGATTGTGAAACTATGGAATGCCAATTGAGTAGTAAATTTTTATTTTTTAATTTGAGTTTGCGATTAGAATTCAATGAAGGAAATATTTACGTGGTCGTTAGAAACACAAGTTCTGCTTATTGGATGGAAGGAATTTCGGTAGTAAATTATTTATCATGGTTTCCTTCGAAATAAAAAGTTTAACAACATCATTTTTAATTTGTTTAAATTTGAACTAGCGCAAGTAGCCTTGAATCCAAGTACTCAACAAGTTAAGATCTTGTTTATTTTCGCCTTGAAATGATGTCGTTAAAGATTCGACAATTTTCGCGCAGCAAACGTATAAAAAAAATGAAAATAAAGTCTGCTCATTTTTATTTTTTATTAATCATTTTATTCTATTTTCAAATCACTGAGGTAAGGGAGCCATGGGTGCGTCTGACTTTGCCCCTTTCTGTTCGCTCATCGGTTGAGGAAGAATGGTTTCTTCTTTGGGTTCCACAATGCTCACGTGATCAGGCAACGGACGCTTAGGACCAATTTTGCCGTTTGGGTCCCAGGGCAACATAATTTTCACCTTAATTCCTAACACACCTGAAGATAAAAAACAATATATTAGAGAAAAATAAAAATTTAACATTTTTTATTCGTCGCTTTACCTTGCCGCAATAAGACGTGTCTAACTGCTGTGTCCACGTAGTCGTTCGTAGGTTCTCCGCTGTGAATCATCAAACCATCCACAAATTTCATCGACTTCGCTCTTTGACCACGAAGTTTGCCAGAAACAACCACTTCGCACCCTTTAGCTCCACTTTCCATGATAAAGCGTAACACACCATAACAAGCGCTGCGACGAATACAAAATACAAAAATTAAAAACATTCAAAAATAGAGACAAAGAAAATTGTTACCGTCGTACTGCAAGTCCACCGATTAATTTGTATCGCAGAGATTCAGCCTGAGCGATAGCGCACAATCCTCGTGTGGCTACCTTTTCCGCGTAAAGCTGTTTTGCGCATGAAATGGAATTACTATTTCATCTTTGTCATTTCAAATTGTAAATCATACCTCCACGCTGCCCTCTTGGAAATTAAATCGTTTCTGCACTACCGAGGTCAATTCGCGAATTCTTCGTCCTTTGTCACCGAGAACATTTTGCGTTCTAATAAAGGAGAAATAAAAATATATTTTGAACCAAAGTTCGAAGAGCAATACGGCCACGTGCTTACCTGGTAGCCAAAATAATAATTTCGGTACGGGTCGGGGTTACGCGGACTTCTACTCCACTGTAACCGTCTTCAGCGAGCTCACGCGTTAGAAACTCGTTCAATTCGGCTTTGAAAACACCATCAGTAACGAACTAAAACGGTAAATGTACGCGTCGTGATACGCGAGACAAAAAATTTGTTAACACAATCCATTACGATTGTGTAATATAATAAGCCATCCATCCATAAAAAACACGTATGTATAAACGTTGAGAAGTCGTAAACCATTTTAAACAGAAATTTACTTACATACGATCGTTTTTATAACGATTTATTATATTCATTCTCTTACCTTCCTTTTCTTCGATGTCGGCGTCGCCATTTTTGCACGAAGTGAGAAACGTTTAAGTCGGAAATACCGCTAGGTTGCGCACGAGTCGGTGCCTACGTAACTTCCTTCGGCGATTTTGACGTCGTTATTAAATTACGTCACACGTTATCATACCACGTGCACTTTGTGCAGACGAAATGATAATGGAAATGATTAATTTGATAAAAGAAAATTGTGCGACCTTTCTGAGCGTCGCCCTTTACACGAAGTGTCATGTTTCTTCCTAACACAATCGCAGTTTGTGGGACATATGCAATCGCGGTATTTCTGTCGCTTACGACCGTCGTAGTGTGTTCTCGAGATGTCGAACAACAATTTCAAAATTACATTGACAAATTTGGTAAAACTTACGCGGATGACCAGGTCGAGTATAGGATTAGACTTAAAAACTTTAAAATTAGTTTGGAGCGCATCGCTCAGCTGAATCGTGAAAATCCGGAAGGTGAATTCGGATTAACGAAATACTCCGACTTGTCACCCCGTGAGTTTCGGAACTGGGGTAATTATTGTACCGTATTTGGTTATAATCCGAGCGGCGAATTGCGCAGTATTAAATTTGAAACATTGGTGGTACCAGTTATAGGAGATAACACCCGATTAAAGCGATCGATAGAAAACAATTTAGTCACTGACACAACTACGTTTACGAAAGAACAAACAAATCTAGTGCCGAAAAAACACGATTGGTGAGTAAATAACCACAAATTCAAAAAATAAAATAAAAATAAAAATTGGAAATCAATTAATCTCTTTTATCAGGAGAGATTTCGGCGCTGTCACTGCCGTTAAAAACCAGAAAACTTGCGGAGCTTGCTGGTAAAAACAATTATGTAGAGGGGAAAAATATAAATATCTCGTTTAATTAAGACGTGGCAATTTTAATTTCGTTTCTAGGGCATTCTGTGTCGTAGAAACGATGGAATCGATGCAAAAACTCCAAACGGGAATTTTGCAAGAATTAAGCGTTCAACAGGTGATCGACTGCGCGCGGGGAGGAAATTACGGATGCATGGGAGGCGATACTTGCACCGTGCTCGGTTGGATGAATTCAACCGATTTCGAAATAACGTCCGAATCTAATTATCCACTCACTGACACGTTCGATACTTGCAAACAACTCAAGTAAATAAAACGAACGTTCGTCGAGTACCAAAAACATAATTCGTTTTACTCGCACGTAGCACCTCCACTCGAGTGAAAATCGAAGCAAATTTTACGTGCAATCAGTGAGTTCGATGTCTTATATCTCGATCACTTTTTTTTTCTTTAACTCGATTCATTTTATAAGATACAAAGGTAACGAATTCGCGATGGTCGCGCTCTTAGCGAACCACGGTCCTCTCATCGCGGCCGTGGACGCCACCACGTGGCAAGATTATTTGGGTGGAATTATTCAATATCATTGCGACGCGAATACTAATCACGCCGTACAAATCGTGGGTTACGATATTTCGGGTGAAGTGCCCTATTTCATCGTGAGAAATTCGTGGGGAGCCGAA
This sequence comes from Stigmatogaster subterranea, assembly GCA_034696085.1. Lineage (NCBI taxonomy): Eukaryota > Metazoa > Arthropoda > Chilopoda > Geophilomorpha > Himantariidae > Stigmatogaster > Stigmatogaster subterranea. The sequence goes on from JAQIWS010000058.1 coordinate 68,423, forward strand.
TTTGGTCTCGGTGGATATTTGTACATAAAGATAGGAAATAATTTATGCGGTAATTTTTGTTTCTTTTTAAATCAATGCTAATTTTAATCGTTAAGAATTGTTTTTAAACAGGTATTGCTGAAAGAGTATCGGCAGTGAATGTTATCACCGCGTGACACTTCAACGAGACAACAAACTTAGGATTTAGAAATTTCTACATAAAAATTACCCATCAAAATTTCATTAATAAAATTGATTTTTTTAAATATAATTGAACACAGTTTAAATATAGTAAAAGTTCCAGTTAGCAATTTTGCTTCGCTTCGTTCGCTCCTTCGGTGTCCTCTTCGCATTCCCATTTTTCTCCGTTTTCCCACTGTTCCATCATCGACAAACGATGTTTCATGCGTAGGGTTAACGGTGGAATGTAACGACGCGGAATGAGGAAAGTGGACAAATTGAAGAGGTCCAAGAATACTTTGTAACGATCGCTGAAAAAAAAATCCCAAAATTGAAACTCTTAGCGAATTTTTATATAAACAACGCTCTGTCTCACCTGAGCGTCGATCGGAGATATTGGTATCCGGACGACCCACCCGTGCCTAATTGCTGAGATCCGATCATGCGTTGCACCAGCATCACGTGATTATCTAATAAAATAAAATAAAGTAGTTAAAGCTAAGCGAATTACGACGTCGTTATCACTTACATCGCCATTTGGTGATAAGCGAATCGACATCCATGAGCAAAGTGAGTAGCTGATAAGGTTGACTGAATCGAGGTTCGTCTCTGTATAGCGAAATCATCATAGCTCCTTGAAGAGCTTTATGGGTAAAACGGCGTTCGCCTCTCGCTACGAGCGCGTTGTGAACGTCGAAATCAAAAATAGAATCGAACATGTTCTGTAAAATTTATACCATAGATTAATTCGGAATAGATTAAAACGCGAGTAAAACACGTGAAAAATTTTACTTTTCGCTTCTTGAAATCTTCCATGAGATAAGCTTGTTTACTCGGATCGGTTTCAACATCGACCTTGCGCTTTTGCTGGTCAAGCATAATAGTCACGACTTTGTGGAATTTACCCCAGAAATTAAAGCCCTTTTCTTCTAACCCGGGCGTGCGTTCTAACCAAAACTGAAAGAGAAAAGTTTGCGAATTAATTGACAATTTATTACAACAGCAAATTATTTTTGATATACCTGAACCACTTCAGCCAGAGACGGTTGCTCTTCGGAGTCCTTGATCGCTTGAATCGCCTTCTGGTCAGCACCGAACACGCGCAGATAATTACTCTGGTTGTATTTAACGCGATGTTCCTGTAACGCTTTAAGTTATAAATTCAGTTTTAAACAACGCTAGAAATTTCGTCACTCGCCGATTTTACTCCGAGCTTGTTCTCGATTAAGCGGAATTGTAAACTCTGGAATCCCGACGCATCTGACAGGTGATGACTACGGGGGGGAAAGAAAACGATGCCATTAAGCAATTTCTCGAAACGCAATAAGACTAATCACCGAAACTCCATAAAGTCGAGTGGAGTCATAGTCTCCAAAATCATAACTTGATCAGCTAGCAACTTTAAAAGAAACGCCGATTATATTTAAATATTTAAGACAATTCGACGAAAAGTATACCTTCAGAATAAGAACGATTCTATTCATTCTGCTCAAAATCATCAACATCTTGCTCTCGTCCAACTCCTAAACAAATCAACGTTTATTACCATAAAAATATAATTCGTCACTGTCTAGACTAGACGGCTTACATGAACAGTAAAGAGATCACGTACGGAATCCAATTCAAATATAATTTGACTAAACCACAATTCGTAGGCTGAAATTTACGTTTTAAAAGAGTAATTAACCGCGTAATTCTTAAATTAAATTTTGCGCGCGCTACCTTGATGAGTGATAATAAACAGGTGTTCGTCGTGAACTGGACGTCCGTGAGCTTTGCTAGCCATGCTTTGCGCGCTGAGCAGACGATCCAACTTGAAAATAATTAAGTCGTATTTGGTGCATTCATGTCAACGAATTAATTTTTTATGTTCAAAATAATTACTTGAAGATAGTCGCTGTAACGAGCCCCTCCATTGTCGCTCGACTTGCTTTCATCTCGAGAAGGGTCACTCACCCTAACAAGGAAGAAAATAAAGTTGTCCACTTTAATTTAATTTAATTTTTTTTTCGCCAAAGCTAAGCGCTGTAATTCTACTTCTCACTTATCTATCGATAGTGTAAATATCTGTTATCGAAGAATGGAGAAACGTAAAGCGTTTGGTGTAAAGTAGCTCAATTAACTTTTTATGGTTTTTTTTTTTTGAAATTTCAAAAGGGTCAATGATGATGCAATCACAAACTGATATTTCGTGAAGAAATTAAAATAAAAAACTGTTGACAAAACTTTCAGAA